>CM056394.1:16911531-16954031 GCA_029718625.1 Synaphobranchus kaupii
AGAGACAGAGAGATATATAGAGTACAGAGAGAGAGAGAGAGAGAGAGAGAGAGAGAGAGAGAGAGAGAGAGAGAGAGAGAGAGAGAGAGAGAGAGAGAGAGAGAGAGAGAGAGAGAGTGTGTATGAGAGAGACAGAAAGAGACAGGATAAGAAGAGGGGGCTTTTTAAAGTTTAACGTTTTTTTTCCTAAACTGACTAGTAAGTAAAATCATCAAATCAACAAGCAGTATTTATCATTGTACTGAAAAGAAAACAAAAGAGAAAAACTAAGAATAAGTCTAAAAAATCTTAGCAAATCTAAAGAAAAAAAATATCTGTCCTCTTCCAGTGCTCACACCACTCCTTTAAAACACCAATTGTTTTTCAGATTACTAATGAATTAAACTCTGGGTCGTAATGTCCAGTTTAATTCTCTCCGTACATGTTTGTGTGACCACTATGGAGGAGAGAGAGAAAAAGAGAGAGAGAGAGAAAGAGAGAGGGAGTGAGAGAAGGAGAGAGAGAGAAAGAGTGTGTACGTGTGAGAGAGAGAGATAAAGAGAGAGGGAGAGGGAGGAAAAGAAGAGGGTGTTTCAGGTTCAGTGTCTGGTGACATCGAATAACACTTGTTGTTGGTCTAGAAAGTGGGAACTTCATTGATCAGAAGTGTGGTTTCGGCCTTTCTGAAGCGACGGACATTCCCACTAATGCAAAAATACAGTTAAATCAAGTCATGGGATCCAGCTCGGTTACTATGGTTTTTAGTTAGTCACTCGTGGGGCATCAAAGTTTTTTTTCCGTTTTTTTTCTTCCAATGAAGCGTAAATTAACACGGAACCATCCAGTGAACTGTCCTCAAATTAAAAATAATTCAAATATGAAACAAAAGAGTATTACTACTTTGAGTAAATTATTGCATAAGCCCTTTAAATAGCTACCATGCTTCATTTAATGTAAGACAGGGCAAAGAGTAGCCAGGTCCCCCTGTAGGCTATAGACAGCCTCTGTATTAGTGCTGCATAAATAGATAAAACTAATTTTATTAAGTTAATTAGGTTTTGCGGGTACAGAATAAGAAACGTGAATAATTAACGCGCGCTTGGCGCCCGATGATTCTTTTAAAATGTAAGAATGGAGAGAGCGGTGAGAGTTCCGTAGGGCAGCGGGCCGGAGTGAAGGTCAACCTTAAACGTGGGCTCCTCCGACAGCGTAGTTTAATGCGCTACACTGGTCGCGTGGCGGAGGGGCGCTAAACTGGGAGAGAAAACAAAGGAATGGCCGCCTTCTGCTTGTCGGCGTATGACCGCTACCGAAGAGCCGCCTTGTAGCAAGGCTTTTTGCAGGTAGGAAAAAAACTCATTTATATTCACCTCGGGGCGATAAGGATCTATAACTCTATCACACGGGCCACAGAGGGATTGTGAGCAGCAGTGTTGTGCACACACAGCAGGGCTTAGGAGCGCCCCCAGGCCTGTTTCTTTTGGGGATGGGGGGGGGGGGGGGGGGGTGACATCACCGCTAGAGATAGGACAAGCGTGTGATTGGACCACTGCTCGGGATCTGGGTTTTAGGCTAAGCTAATTGCAGTTGCAAACTGGGTGGTAATAGCGCACGCTTTGGTTCTACCTCCGTCTTGCTCCGCGACGTTTACATGAACACGTCTCGTGCAGATAAAGATGCAGTCACATGGTCAAAAGCGAAGGGCCGATCCATAAACTAGCTTGCATGATGAACTGGCGAGACTGACCAAACACATGCACACAGATTAGAACATGCTAACCCACTAACACGTGTCTAAAGAACATCATGTCTGGTCTTGAATACCATAAGGGTCTCAGCATCTGTTACACGGCCTGGAAAGTTATTCGAACATATCCTTGTGATATCGACAATTACGCCCGGAAAATAACCATATGACTCCTTCAGTGAACCATGTGACTGTACCATGTGACTCTTTCAGTGACCCATGTGACCGTACCATGTGACTCCTTCAGTGAACCATGTGACTGTACCATATGACTCTTCCAGGAGCCTCGTGACTATACCATGTGACACTTTCAGTGACCAATGTGACTGTGCCATGTGACCAGGGCCTACCTTCCAGCTCCCAGCTGCCAGATTCTGCAGGGCGCCTGCTGCTCCCTCCAGCGTATCCGGGTTCGAGCACTCGGAGAGGAGGATGAGGTAGGGTTTCACAATGGAGGGGTGCCACAACATCTGGATCCCTTTGGGGGGGTCCGCGGACTCTGGGAGGGGCCCCACGCCGTCCCACTGGAGAACACAGGTGAGACAAACTCAGCACGCAGACGGGCAGGATATAAAGAACATAATCCGTTTGCGTCTCCCGTTGTGCAGTCCCTCTTTAACCATGACTCACGTTGTGCAGTCCCTCTTTAACCATGACTCACGTTGTGCAGTCCCTCTTTAACCATGACTCAGTCAACATTGAAAAAAAAAAAAAACTATTTTAAGAATGAAGGAAGTTGCACTCGCTTGAATCCGTCAATCAAAGTCAGGGAGAGACAAAAAAACTTGCGACTGGGGGGACAGAATGTTCTCGACGTCTGTAATATTCCCATCCAACAGTTCCCCTTTTCAGCCCGACGACCCGTCAAAACACGGAAGAGCCGCATTCTGCCACTGCAGCTGCTTGAACTCGGCACGTCCCACAATCCGCCCCGTCCCGCGTTTTTGCGCGTTTGACATCGCGGCGGCTCAGCGCGAGAGGACGGTCTGAGGTTCAGTGACGGGAGTCTCGGCCTCCGACGCGCGCCGCGGACGGAACCGCAGACGGGGGCGGCGAGCTTTCACAGGGCCGTGCGGAGAGCCGCCTCCGAAAACCGTCTCCTGACACGGCGTACGTTCAAAATCCTCCCCTTTTTATCTCCTGGAATATCCATGAAAAAAAGGATTGTTCTCCTCCTCTCCCAGGGTAAATAAAAATGCATTTTTCATGAAATCACAGCATTAGTGAGTCATTCAGTGTAGGCCGGATAGAAAATATAGGCCTACTATTCACACAGTAGAACACCACGAGTACTTACTCTATGGAGAGCTTGCTGTTTTTTAAAGGTAAACTGCACAGCGCATGCTTCTCCAGTCAACTGCACGCGGGACCAGTGAGATTACCGTCTCCGTGTAATCTCAAACGTCTCTTCAATAGCGATGGCACGACTGACGCGCCGTGCAATTTAGCCTAGCGGAGGCAGGCTTTGAATGATATCAGCTTCTTGCCAAAAGAGTGGCTCCTGTCGTAAGACTGTTCAGCCCTGATAACAGGAACACCACAGTTTCCGCAGTTTCCCTTTGCTTATTTACGCATTTGTTTATTCTTACTGGACGTGTGTATTTTGAGTCGATAATTTACCCACACGTCTTCAGGAGCAGAAGATTATGGCCTTGGTAACTGAAGCTCTGCTTCCCTGAAACAGTGTATTATAATCTCAGGCCATTAAAGTTGTGCCATTATGATGTCACAGGATGTTCCTTATTGGCTGAGATTTTTTTCCACGTTCACTTTCCACTGCACTGCTATGGAAAAAACAAAACAGTATAAAAAAAAAACAATACCAGTATTTGGGCTGTTTAATATTTTAGGTGCTGCACTTTGTCAGGTGATGAGTCTTTTCCGTTTTTTCCCTTTTGGAAGCAGGACGAGGGATTGGGAGGGTGGAGGGAGGAGTGGTTTGTAGAATTTCCCCTCCGGACAATTAGGGATTGCTGAACACCTTCCCCTCCCATAGAGGGGTGTGACGGCAGTCTCTGCCTGAGGGTGCAGCCAGATCTGATGAATGTTTTAAGAGAAATGCATTAGTAGCCTCTGACTCTGGGCTCAGGTGTCCCCGCTTAAGGGCGCCTAATCGCTGTACGTCACGCTTATCCGGGCCCCTGAAATATTCCATCCGCTCCGCGATATCTTCAGA
This sequence comes from Synaphobranchus kaupii, assembly GCA_029718625.1. Lineage (NCBI taxonomy): Eukaryota > Metazoa > Chordata > Actinopteri > Anguilliformes > Synaphobranchidae > Synaphobranchus > Synaphobranchus kaupii. Next base: position 16,915,434 of record CM056394.1, read on the forward strand.
GGGGTCCAGACGGGCCCAGACTTCATCTGAGGCACCTAAGGAGGATTCTCTGAGGAGGTAAAACCAGCGATGAAGCGGCTTGCTTGTAATATCCGTGCCTTTGCACGCAAATTTAGATCCAATTAAAACTTTTGCTATTTTCCTAACTTCACTTTTTTTTTTTTCCCCGGAGTTCTTTATTGAGTTTTAGAGGGAGAGTCTTTGATTGCTTTTCTCTCTATTTATATTGACTTACGCCCCTGAGATGACTAAAAAGGCTCGAAGGCCTGAATTACTTCTTTTTCATGCTTTTCGCACATTTTTCTTCCCGGTTTTGAGTGACCAATCAGGCTCATGATTGCAACGCTCATCACAACCTCTGGCGTTGATTTGGGAGAGCGCAGACAAGCTCGCTCGCGTAGCCATCGTAAGTACTCAACAGATGAATGTGCAGCTGCCTGATTGACCAGCAGGGGTCACTGTATAAGACGCTGCTATTCCTGACTGAAACCATGCCATACCTGGGTGACACTACAGCCACTTGCGTGCTGCCCTGGAGGTCTGTAGCTGGCCACAGATGGTCAAACTGTGAGGCCTTCAATATCAAATCATAAACAGGTTGAGCCACACAGCAGCCTCTCTGTTCATACAGATTGCTTTTGCGTGTGTTCTGCAGCACCGAGAGTTTATGAATCGGCCTTGCCAAGGCCCTCCAGGGTCCTCTTTCTGTCCACCCACAGTTCAGTTTGCAGGTATGCGTCAAAACGTCCAGAAAAAAAAAAAACCATTGTAGCAGTTCATTTGCAGCTATTTGTGAAAAAACGCCCACCTTCCCACGTTAAAAGCGATCAATGTGAGGGAAAAAAATTAGACATCCGTCAGACATAATCCACCCCACACCACCCCGCCCCGCGTTCCCCGCCACGCCCTGCTCCACCCCCCCCCCCCCCCCCCCCCCCCCAGGGGCCCCACCTGATCCTGAGCCTTCTTCTTCTTCTTCTTCTTGCCCCAGCAGCCTGAGCTCTCTCCGTCCTTCCCGCCGGCGTCCCCGCAGAGCAGACCGTCCAGCTCGTCCGTGCCCATCTGCTGGCCCTGGGCCGTCTCGGCGGCCAGGCGGTAGGACAGGTTCCTCAGGATGCACACGCAGTTCTCTATAGTCTGCAGAGAGAGAGAGAGAGAGAGAGAGAGATGACCTTTCACACGACCGCACCCGGCTCGGTCTGTCCGTGCCCGTCAGAGGCGAACTACATTTTCATCCCTCGTCAACTCTGCTAGTGTCGCTGGATTTAATAAATGCGGCACGTACGCATAAAATAAGTTTAACAAACCAAAGTGATATTTGAACTTTATTAGCTGTTATGCAAGACTTCAAATGATGTTGGAAATAGTCATTAGCTAAATAGCTTATTTCACATTTTAGGATGTGCGGTATCAACACACAACAATTTCCCTGAGGTACATTGCTGTAAGCCTGAGCTTTCAAATCTGCCTTCCAAAGAAAAGTCAGCACAGACAGTTGGAATGCAGCCTTGAAAGAAATGAAAGTGAAGAAATGTGCCCTCCGGGCTGCCGTACATTATCCTCTTGCACTAAGAGCATTGTTCTGCTGGACAGAGTCCAGAGAGGGGCCGGCTAATCCCGGGAAACACTGAGGCCTCAGGCAGATACGGAAAATGGGAGGAATTAAGCCTTTTAAGAAGGAGGGGCTGTGTACAAATGAGGCCTGAGAGAGATTAGACTTCTCAGAGGTTTCTTAATCTATCTATCCATCTATCCACCTATCTATCTATCTATCTATCTATCATCCATTCATTAATTATTTATTAAGCAGCAAGGTTTAACACAGTACATTACCATAAAGCCCTTAAATTCTAAGGCATTGTGGGTAAAATATATGGCGGAAGAGCTTGTGTTGTGTGCACACCACACTCGAGAGATCCCGCAATCTTTGGCATGAAGCGTTCTGCTTCTTTGTTTTTATTTCTGAGCGAAGCCCAGGAACAGTTTATAGAGTTGGGCTAGCTTCACGGCCCAGGGCCTTCTTTAAGGCCTACCGAGACCCTGCGTTTGAACCAGAGCTCTGAACAAAGCTGCACTCATCATGCAATAAGAGCCTCTCTGTGCGCTGCAGTGGAAGAGGACCCGGGCCTGCACAGTGCCCACGCTCTAGTCAGGGTTTAATTCCCATGAAGGCCACTGCCCAACAGGGCCACCGCAGGTACTCAATGGCTTCGGAAGAACATCCAGCCATATAAAATTAATAACCTGTAATGCTAGCCGAGCAAATAAATAATGCAATGTAATGGCTGCGGCCACAGGCCGATAAGCCCGTGCGCAAAGCCGGGTCGGGGCCCGTCTGAAATCCAGCGGGGCCGGCGTTACGGCGGGGAGAGGGAGCGGCGGAGCCGGCGCACCTTGCTGTCGATCTCGCTGCTCCCCAGCGCGGTCTGGATGACGTACAGCAGCGCGTCCGTGAGGCCTTCGCACTCCCTCATGCGCCTCCGCGCCTCCTCGCCCGCCGAGCTGACATTCCTGTGACGGAGGGAGGAAAGATCAGCGCGCCTCTCGACCCCCGCTAAAGCGACACACCTTTCAGCTTCGCGCTACATATATAGTGTCACCGCTCACACTACGCTGCTGCCTGGAGCAAGTGTGGTTATAGGCATTTGTTGTTTGTTGTCATATCGGCCATGAAAATACCTTTAGAAAAAAATATAATAATAACATCTGCCCTATAGAGTATTTTGGGGGCAATTGTAACAGGGGTCAATTGTAACAGAATTTTTTGTTACAATTGCCCCCAACCCTGAACACATGAAACTAGCTAGCTTGCTGGATAGAATCTCAGCTCTAGCTTGTTTCAGATTGGTGCAATTTTATGGTGTTGCAATTGCCCCGTTACAATTGCCCCCAAAATACTCTACATACAGGTTTATGCTTTTTTAATCTATTTATATGTAGTATTTAGTATGTCACCCCTATACACACAGCAAAGCTCTTGACATGCGGACCACGTTCATGTTCACAATTCACGCAAGAAAAGAGGAAGTGGTCAAGGCAGTTTGGCATTATGGATACAGTGGGATTGCTGAGGTGGAATGGACCGTGCTGCATACAAAATCTAACTTTGATTTCTCTTCAGGAGAGACCTCACAAATCGATCGCACGGCTCCATTTGTTACGAGTAATAGGGCCGTGCGGAGGGAAAAAGCACTCACCTTGCTTATAGAAAGGTAATAAGTCCTCACCGCTAGGCCCGTTTTTTATTGCATTACCTTATGAATGGGAAATCCAGTTTGCACATATTGCGCTCCTTATGAAATGGGACACCTATATTCCTCAATGAAAAAAATTATATTTCTTTTATTATTTTGCGATATTGTTCTTTCCTCCCCCCTCTCAAATGACTTTCTTTGAAAGATTTATAGAGTTCCACGCACGCTCAAGAATCCCATGTCAGAAATGTTATTGATCGCAACCGGCGAATTTCGAAAACCGCATTTTCACGGGATACATTGTTCGCAGTATAATAGACGTCTTCTTTCTTCTGTGGGACGACAGAATGTTCCGTTCGTTCTACAGACTCCATGTCCTTTGAAGTTATGGCTTATTAGCACAATAAACCACGTGAACTTTCCGTTCTTTTAATAAGTGTGCTTTGGTACTCATTAAAAGTGTTTGCCATTGATCAGAGACGCCGCTCCTGCTATGATACGCACCGTCCTCGCTGAGTCACTGCACCGCACACAGTAGCAACTTATCAAAGTTTAACATCGCTCATTTGACCTCCAAACAGAACTCAGAACAGTACAAGATTACATTAGCTAATGTAATTGCTCAGAAGACACCCCGATCCAGCATCACAAACACAGCCTTAATTACCGGTATTATTCGTTCGTACAGCTGAATATTTACCGAAGCAATTCGGGCTATACGGCAAGTCAATATTGGTTATAGTGACAGCAGAAATAGAGACTGTTTTTGTGCAGGGAAGCGACATATTCAAACACATTTCAACGCGCATGTATCCTCTGGTTGAGGGTGGATGTCCCTCCCCCTCCCTCCCTCCCTTCCTTGCTCCCTCCCTCCCTCGTTCCCTCGTAATGGCATTACAATGACATCATGAGATATAATATTTCTCTCGCACTGTACTTTCGACTTATCTTCACACACTGTTATGGACTGATTTAATTTGAGAACACTCAGGATTGATAAAAAATCAGACGAGAAGCGCAGAATGTTTGGTTTGGAAGCTGATCCACTGTAGCTGCACTCTATCAGCTATGTACTGTATATAATATCTGAGTACCGCATCTGTGGTGCATAAGCTTCTGCACATCGGTTACCCATGAAGGGGGTATTTGAAGGTATTTGAAGACATTTGTGAAGTGACCCATGTGACTGTACCACGTGATTTTTGGCAGGACGTACCAAACAAAGCACCTTTACTAGACCCATCTTTTGTGCTTACGAGTGCCTTTTACTGTTCATTCAACTACTTTCGCTGGGTTTTATTTGAACCTTTACAGAAAGGTTGAAACTAATGTTAAGCTCCAGTTGTGCTTGATAGGCTATACTGTATAGATAAAGGGAATGGCACTTTTACTTAACCTATACATGACAGTGCATAGTGACTCTGCGTTAATAATTAAAGTAGAGTTAAGCCAAACTGTCCAGTATGTGCGCATGTCATAGTTGAATTGAAAAATGAAACGTGCTCAACTCAAAATCTATTGACCAATAATTGGGTGCTGAGTCCCTTAAACATGTAATATAATTAATGGACAGCACTCACTAAATACTCATGAAACTAAAAGTTTGTTCTTGACATGTGAAGCGCGATATACACACACATTTCGGCACCAGCCTTCTTCGGTGTGCTCGACGAGCACAAAATTTGTTATGACATCCGCGCGCGTAGTGCAAGCAGGGGGGTATTGTTTTCGCTCCTGTCTGTGCGCGTGTCTGTCTGTGTTTGCGTCCCTAACATCCAACTCAAACAATTCTACTCTGATTGTGATGAAACATTGTGACAGTTGGGCAATAACCTAAATCCAGAATTTTTTTCCACAAATCGGTCGATGCCAGTCTTCACAGTGCAAGATCACAGTTTTAGCCCCACGCGTGGGTGTAGCATCTCTCTGAGTGCCATTCTAGTTTGCTTATTATATCACATGTAATAGTTTCCATGCAACATCAGTCAGAATGTATGTCATGTGCCTTATGCTTATTAATCCTAGACTAGTCTAGAAAGCTGTGGTAATAGGAGGTCCCGCATTGTTAGCGTGCCAAGTAAGGATGATATGTCAGACCATGGCGCTTCATGAATATTAACAAGGGGAGCCAATGAGAACAATTTTAGCGTCAGCGAAGCCAGAGGCAGAACTCTGCGCACTTAGCAGCCAGAGCTGAAATTACCAGTAAACACAATAGCGGCCTGTGACGGCTGCTCGCCTAGGCGTCGAGGTGAACCGATTCGGCTGTCAGTCGTGACAGAGCTCAGCCCTGCGGGAGACGGCCCCGCCCCCACAGCGCCGCCCGCGCGCGACGCCGGGCCGCGCGCGCGCGCTCTCTGCTCGGCGCCCGGGCGCGGCGGCGGGCGGCGACGCAGCGTGCGACAAGAGTCAGGCGTGCCGCGCGGCTCAGCGGTGTGGAGCCGCCTGCCCCATTAATATTCAGCCCGGCTTCCTGTTCTACTAACGACCCGTGAAACACATTAATTATCATTCTGAGACCGGGGAGTCCTGCTCAGACTTTCTCTCATAAAGGGAGGATGGGATAAATCAGTACATTCACCCCCCCCCCCCCCACCCCCCTCCTCCCACTACTCTTCTTTCACTTTCCCAGAAAAGTTTCATCTGCATTCAATTAAGGATAAAATAAAAGTGTGAGCTCTGATGGAGACTTTTTTTTTACAGGCCTTTACAAATTGAACGGTGTACGCTGAAAGGTGTATTATGTCAAATCTTGGGAATTAATTTTAAATAGGCTTTTATCAATTATGTTCCCACCATCTTGAATGTAATTCCTGAATATGGTATACATTTCAAAATGCAAAAAATGACACGAAATTAAAGACGTATGAAACAGTTGCATGGAAATGGCACTGATGACTGTATTAGGTGGTATATACAGCAGGGAACGCAATAGGAAATTATAGCTGTTAAAACGGTCTAACACGGGCGCTGCGGTGGTACAACGGTAAGAGCGCCGACTTTCAGTCGGTGCAGTTGTGCTCCGAGGATCGGGGTTCGCGCCCCGGTCCTTCCAGATCCGAGCATGGCCGGCGCCCTGTGGGAGCAGCAATTGGCGGCTGCTTCCGGGTGGGGGGAGGGGCTCGGAGAGAATCGCTGCACGCATAGCGGCCCTGGGCGGGCTGGAATCACGGTCAGGAGCTAGGAGGAGTCGCACCCTGAAGAGGACGTGGCGCCCTCCCGTCCTACCGCCGGCTGACGGGGTTGCGTTGCGGTGATTCTCTAGCGGTTGCTACACGGGGCAATTGAATTAGAATAGGGTTCAATTGGCTACTAAATTGGGAGAAAATGGGGAAAAATCAGAACAAAATTTAAAAAACGGTCTAACCCTTCCCAGATAGCCTGTTAGCTCATCATGCTATAGCAGTACAGCAAATGCCCTGTTGGTGGTATGCTAACCTGGCCAATGGTAAAACATGGACTGGCTAAAATCAGCTATGGATTAGAAGTGTCTTGCCTTCCCTATTGATTGTCAAAAAGCAACAATGACATTGCATTTCTCAGTAATTCCAGGCCTTGTAAATTGTCCCAAAACAATAAAATGATACATTACTGTGTAGACTGGTAGGAGAGCTTTTGACATGTCAGGACTTTTGACATTTTCTATGAAATCTCACAGGAGGCAGTCCAGTTTGAACCATGAGTCGCATGGAAAGCAGAATTACAATAAGAATGTGCTACACTACCCACATTCTTAAAGAAAATAGTCTGAAACAAATCTACTTTCATTTGTTCTATGTAAATTTGATCAAATTAATTAGCTTAATTAGCTTTTTAAGTTATCTATTGAACATAATGGGATTCAGTCATGCATGTCTCAAGGTTTCTTTCTTTGTAGCCTATTATGAGAGCCGTTTTTCTTGTTCAAATGTTTTTCCTAATAGGTGTTTTAAGCCGGTTTCTGTCACATTTTTAATGCAAGGTCAACCTGGGAGACAGTTACCAGCGTGAGAAACATCGACTTGCGTCCGCGGCTCTTCTTGTAAACATACCATTCCAGTGATGTAATTAATTATGTTCATTTCCACACCGCTGCGTTTCCTCGGGTCTAGTATACGCGACGCGACAAACAAAACATCGAGGGATTAATCTCAGGCGACCGTGCCTTTCCTTTAATACCCTCCGGGGGGCATCTCTCTCTGAGAATTTTGGCGGATTTGGTCCGGTGATCTTCCCTTAGGAGAAAAAAAGGTTTGACGGTTGGGGGAATTTTTTCATCGAGGTCTTGTGCTACAGTTTTTGGATGTTCTCTGATCCTCTTGAAATCCCTGGTTGCAGCTCTAGCAAGGTACTGGTTTATTATAGTAAGGCATGGATTCGATATACATTTGAATGGGTTTGAGTGCTGAGTCCCTTAAACATGTAATATAATTAATGGACAGCACTCACTAAATACTCACAAAACTAAAAGTTTGTTCTTGACATGTGAAGCGCGATATACACACACATTTCGGCACCAGCCTTCTTCGGTGTGCTCGACGCGCACAAAATGTGTTATGACACCCGCGCGCGCGTAGTGCAAGCAGGGGGTATTGTTTTTGCTCCTGTTCTGTGCGCGTGTCTGTCTGTGAGTGTGTCCCTAACATCCATAACTCGAACAATTCTACTCCGATTGTGATGAAACATTTTTTCATCGAGGCATGGATTCGATATACATTTGACTGGGACCGAAAAATGAATGAAATGCAAACTGGGTACTTCATTTTGGTCTTTTGGTGGTCACTGAACTCACAAAAACTGTTTTGGTGAAGGTGAAAAACAAATACTTGTGTTTTAATTGCTCTGTTCCTTTACTGTTCTCTAGATTGAGTAATAGATACTTTATTGTCTACCTATTACCTAAGAGGTGATTCTACAGCTCTTGCTCATGACAAACACGGATTCACGCTTTAGCAACTTTCACTCCCTACCAACATCAAACGGTCTACTGGATGAACACCGGGCTAGAACTTAGGTACAATCTATGGTTAAAAAATATATTTATCGACCGTGGCAACAAAAATATCTGTGTTTTTTTGCAGCGTGTGCACCTATACTTACAGTACACCCGGAGGGCAGTTTCACAAAAAACTTATATTTGTGCAGATTACTGCACCGCTCCCCCGCCTATCTGTCCCTATCCCGTCAAGAGTCTGTGCGTGAAACGTCGCGCCCACGGAGATGTAACCTCAGAAACCGCGCCCCTCTGATCCCAACCGACGGGGATGATTTAAATTCCCTGTGATGTCATTCATCTCCGTCAAAAAGATGTTGACTCACCGGGCCGGGGGAGAAAAAGACTCATACTGTGTGCGAGTATAAAAAGTGTACACAAAAACTGTAAAAACAGCGACTGAGGACAGTCCCGCAAGACACAAACGCAGGAACGCATACGGTTGAGAGCGCTCTTGATCTGTTCTTTGGCGAACGCTTTTAACTTGGTTTACTTTCCGGCGCCTTTTTAACCACCATCCGGGAAACCCGAAATTAATTAAACCCCGATAGAGGAAATGCATGTTCGGTGTTCATTAAAATGAAACAACTAATGATTGCTTCACATTAAACAGCCTTTAGAGATTCTCCCTCCAGCAAGTTGTACCTGATCATTTTGTTTGCATAATTGGTGTTAAAGTACCCACGGTCACAGTTTGGATATTTTGGATGAATATTTTCAGTATTCAGAGTGAATGTGAGGCGATATTTTTCCCTGTTGGGGCCTTTGCATTCTTAAACGCGAATCATTTTCTCTCATACTGTGCAGCTGCCTTTTTCCACAGGTAGGGAGGGAGGCAGAGGGGGATGGGGAGGGGGAGGGGGGAGGAAGGGGGAGGGGGTTGCTGGGAAGGGAGACAGAGCTCCAGAAACAACGGTTCAGTGATTCTCAATGAGTTATTGAGCGCGCTCTGAGCCCTGGGAGTGAGCGAAACAGCACAAGCAGGCATCCCTGAGCAGAATCGGTGATATTCAAGATCAGAAATGCAACTGAAACGCGGCGGCCTGTCTCTGTGGCAGGCCTCGGTGGGCCGGGTAGCGTATCCTTATTAAAAAAAATTGAAAAAAGGATTACAAGTTTAAAAGAATCACTTCTCTGCCTGGAGTGGTATGGCTCCTGTTAAATCCCTACAGTACAGGCAGGACTCTGACAATGAGCACGTACGCTAACATGGATGCCAAGGCCACCCCTCTGCTGTGGGTTTCTCTAGAATACACTAGAGCTGGTTATGGTGTACATCAGAATTTCTTGATTATTTGAATTATAATAACTTTGATTTAATTAAGCCATCTTATCACCTGGACTGACTTTAAACCCATAATGAGAAAATGGCAGTTCTGGCACGATGACCAGATATCTTCAGGATTCAGCTGCTTCTATTACAATTATCTAATTAAATGAATGACTTCACATCCCTGAGGCAGTTATAACATAACTGTTATAAAAGGTATAACATATGAGCGGCAGCTGTGACGCATTGTCAGACTGGGGCAGGTCATCAGAGCAGAGGTAGGGGCGGAGCATTAAAGAGAGAGGCGGAGCAGAGGGACGTGCAAAGCGGAACACTAGAGAAAGGGGTGGGGCACCGGCATAAAGGGAGGAGCAGAGGAGTACAGTTGAGGTAGAGCAGCGGTGGGCAGACCAGCACAGCGTTCGAGAGAACGGCGGAGCGGTGCGTTACCGGGTGGGCGGGGCAATGGGGTATGGGCGTGGCTAGTGCAGAGCAAAAGTAAAATAGAGAGGAGGAAGGGAGTGCGCAGGTCAGACGATGGACAGGCAGAGAAAAGAGGGATGAAGGCATCGCCTGACAGGTGGAGGAAGAGAGGAAGAGAGAGAGAGAGAGAGAGAGAGAGAGAGAGAGAGAGAGAGATAGCGGCAGAGCGTACCTCAGGCATCCCGTGGCGTTGCGCAGGACCTGGGAGGAGTGCAGGTGCAGCTTTCGGTCCTCCCGATGGGGCGAGGCCTCCCAGCCCGAGTGGGGGATGATCACCGTGTTGGTGAGCACCGCCAGGGCGTCCTGGATGATGGGCATCTTCAGGGCGTCGCAGGAGGACAGGTTCCACAGCACACCTGCGGGGGGGGGGGCGCCAGAGAGCGGGCAACGTTAAAGCGGGGCACTGCCAGTGCAGTGTGGAACTTTGGGAAATGGGACTGTAACCAAGAGGTTGCAGGTTTGAATCTCGCCTGAAATGCTGTCATTATTGAGAAAGGTGCTTAATTTAAATTGCTTTGCATACAAGTGCACGTGTAAAAATGTCTGCTAATTACAATGCATTCACACTGTTGGTGTAGAAATCATCATGATACGACATTGTTTGCAAATGACGTTAAAATATCTTGATTCACACAAGAGCAGATTGTTTGCGGGTGACGGCTTTCCATGAAATAAACGAATAACACTATTACAGTTAACATGTCTCTGGAAAGCACAACTTATTAAAACCGTCACAATTAATTCAAAGAAACATGTCAAAAATTGGCATAGGTTTAATTACTTTCCCAGACACGATGTCTCAACAATCCCATATCCTTAGGCATTAAATACTGCTGTAAAATATCCCATAATCTAAATTACATCAATAATTGAACTGTAATAGCATCTTAATAAGGGACAAGCGACAGATTGACAAATTATCTACAGAGAAAGATGAGTGTTTTTTTAATCCGTTATATCTTTTTTCCAGGAGCATTTGGGGTAAATTCCAGATTAGCATCTGTACCACGGTTTGGCGCGTCAAACTGCCTGTCAGGCGAACACAGCAGATGTCAGCGATGGCAGGCGTGATTGGCTGATTTACTGAGAGGAGAACGAGGATTGGCCGGGGGTTTCCGATAACAAGTAATAGCTTTGAGTCACAAAGCAAAAAAAAAGAGCCACAGAAATGTTTCGGGGCCTCCGTGGCATGAGCTCACAGCGCAAACACAATTCCGCAGGACATGGTTCGAGGCTCAGAAACAAATTGCCACATCTTCCATGTGTCAACCAGTAGCGACCAGTGCGAGTTTCCCTTGGGCCCTGAATCCCCTTCATTGCATGGACACATTTCTCTTTCAAGGGCACATTTAAGGCTTGGCTTATTATGCCCCCCCACCCCCTCTGCTAATTAGGCGCGGCTGGTCACGCTCGTGCTGCAACGCTCATAGCAATCTCTGTTGCTGATTTGGGAGGGCTGAAGACGAGCACATATTCTCCTCCAAAGCTTGCGATGCCAACACCGCCTGTGCCGTCCACAGCTGGCACTGGCAAACGCGCGAGCGCAAATCAATGGAAACTCAAAATGCAAAAGAAGAGAAGGAAAATACTGCCCCGTCTATCCAGCCACGCAAAAACGCCGCCAAAATAGACCGTCCCGCGTCTTTATCTCTTTCCTAAATCGGTTATGAACCCCGGGTCTGTGCGGGAAAAGATTACGCGGGCAAGAGAATGCGAGAATCAAAAACCCCCGCATTGCAGAATATTGTGGCAGTATTAGAAATGAAAATCTAATTTATCCAGGAGTGGCCTACTTTATTGAAACAAAACACCGTGTCGGGATTCATGGGAGGAGGTAAGTGCACCTTCCTGGGAGAGATGGGAGATTTCGGATAATTTATTTCTGCAATAGGAAGCAGTTTTCATCATTACCTGAAATCACTGTGCTCCAGTTCCAGAGTATTAATACTGATCTAAAGGCCTGATTTCCAAAATCATTTTTGATAGTTATGTAACTAGATCTATATGATTTACCGTGCTTTCTATGCGATGAAAAAGAGCATCACTATTCATAACAATGTTAACATCATACTATATTTATGCAGTTATAAATCATGCAACAATGTAACAGTTAACCAATAGATTTATTTTTTTTAGTTTGAAGCTTCAGGGTCAAAATGTAAAATCTGTTGCCCTCCGATGACAAATCAAGATAAGCAATGAGCGCGCTATTACTTTAGACCCCACTGGCCGTAAATGTTACCTGGCAGGTATTTTCTGTAAAACACGCATTCTCTAAAAGAGGCCTCTGGATGGCGTGCTTTGATTTCCTATATTGGCGGTGATGGATGGCAAGACCTCACAGGACGAAAAGCAGGTGCGTGAGAAAGAACGGTACGCAGCAAAAGATCGGCCTAAAATCGACTCTGACAGAGTACTTATAACACTAACAGAGTAGATGCGATCCCTCTTGAAATGCCTGTTTCGTGTTGATTTGACGCTGAAAGTTCCACTGGGTAGAATGCGAGAGGTAGGTGGAGAAACATAGCGAATATCAGTCGCCGGCTGTGAGGGGCGAACTCTCACACGCGTGAGCGTAATGTTTGAGGCCTTATGTAATTAAAAAGGTGAGAATTTCCCCGCTACTGGCAGACACAAAGCACTATAAGAAAAACACGCTCTGTTGCGGCACTGCACACAGCAAAATCTCGGTGTACATTTGAGACCCGCTGTCTCATATAAACACCCTAGGGTGTTAAATGTACACCGACAGTGTTAGATTGTCACCAACATTTTTGCTGCTTTTGCCCTTTTTGTTGTCTGTCTAGCTCAGAAACGAGGGGACAGGCGGACAGAATCCAGCCAGGGCTTCCCAGAGATCAGATGCATTTTATTAACAGGAAACCAGCAAAGGTGCATAAAACGTCCCTCCAGATGGGGAGTGATTGACAGGACCACATTTCCACGGGAGAGAGGAGGGAGCAGCGGATGTGGGCCCCGCGATGCTCCCGGGGCCGCCTGGAGGATTACCCACAATGCCAGAGCGCAGCGCGCCGATGATAGATGCCCGCTATGCCAGATGGGGTTTGATTGACAGGTCGTGGAACCTCGCGACCCCTTCCCCCGTGCTCTCTGGGATGAGACATTACAGTCGCACGGACATACAGATGTGCCATCGGATCCTGTGCAGAGATGGCAATGGCATCCTATTTAAAGAAATGCCTCGATGATCTACATGCCCTGCACAATAAATGAATAAATAAAATAACCCTTTTATGTCCGAGGCAACCAGGGAGTCTAGAAGAAAGCCACAGCCTGAAAGGTTTTTTGCAGCAAAATGTTGCATGAATTTTCTCCAAAAGGACTTGTGCAGTCAAAATATATTAATGTTCTTTGTAAAGGCAGAAATTGATTTTATTTTCTTACTCAGTTTTGTTTAACTAATGGTACGTACAGTATGCAACAAATTAAGTGGAAATTCAAATGGCTACAAACGGTGAGGTATTGTGGTGGGGCCGAGTTGTAGAAGCATTATTGCATTAAATAAACATTTGGTTTGTGATTTGTGTTAATAAACAACAATGATACACAGTATTTGTGATGGTTTGCTTATTGCTGAGGTAATGCTGAGAGAGACCCTCTCATTTATAAAACAGCACGTAATTAATAATATCAATGCACAGACTATCCCTTAAGCTTCTCTACTCTTGCCCACTAACAACTCCTGAATGTAGTTCATCTGCTACTTAATCAACGTAATAAATTGCTTCGCAGTTGAATTTGAGTCCTGTGATTTTGCTAAAAGATCACCCATAGGAAAGTCATAGTCTGAACCTGCTTTGGGCTTTCAGCAGCTGAAGAGACATATACAGTGTGATGTAAGTGGCCTAAAAGTAAATAAACCATGTCTTCAAGGCGTGGACAGGTGTCAGGACCATTGTCTTTGGGCTAGCACTCACAGGTCACCTTGGGTGGGCAATCCCATTCCTGGAGGGCTGGTGTGTTTGCCGTTTTTTTTTTTTTTATAGAGTTGGGTTCTACACACCCACAGCGGTTCACCCGTAGGTTAGCCCACAGCGGTTCACCCGTAGGTTAGCCCACAGCGCTTCACCCGTAGGTTAGCCCACAGCGCTTCACCCGTAGGTTAGCCCACAGCGGTTCACCCGTAGGTTAGCCCACAGCGGTTCACCCGTAGGTTAGCCCACAGCGGGTTCACCCGTAGGTTAGCCCACAGCGCTTCACCCGTAGGTTAGCCCACAGCGGTTCACCCGTAGGTTAGCCCACAGCGGTTCACCCGTAGGTTAGCCCACAGCGGATGGTCATTGGGCGAACTATATAATTAAGGGCATAATTTTACATTAAATCCATAAAGAGGTTGGCCCTGTCCATCCACCCTGATTCCACTCTGCCCACTACTGACTTGGCAGTTCATATTTACAATATAGACTTAAGGAATTACCTCCGAGGGTGTGAGTGGGGAGAGGGTTAAAAAGGGTCACATTATTTCCTGTTTTAAAATACTACAATTCAAACTAAGAATAGAATAAATGACTGGACAAGGTATTTCAGAGAAGAAAAGCACACTATATTTTACCATTATTAGGCAATGGCACAGCGAGCCCCAGGGAAACTGTTCAGTTAGATAGATCACGCGTCCTCTGATTCACTGTTGATTAGCACTGCCAAGGCAATCTGGACTCATTATAATTCTGAATTAATATAAATGCATGGTGTCTAAGCGACTAAGAAAGCCTGTGTTTGTCAGTAGGTCGTGGTTGTAATTCAGCAGCTGTATTAAGACGGATTTGTCAAATTGTATGCATCTGCTGACTGTCCGGTACCACCTGTAGGAAGAATATCCTCTTCGGAAAGTAATCTCTGTCAACCAAAAACTTTCCCTGGCTCGTAAACTATCCAGCGACATTGTCTCTGCCTGAATAGTAAATCACCACTGTGTCTTTACTTCGTTCTCTACTATTTATATTTATTTGACTTCTGTTCTCAGTGCTGGCCAACTTAATCTCTCCAAAAGGTTCGATTTAGTCATATGCGACCGTCTACCTTCCTGCTTGTATCTGTATTCCACACACGATTTGCTGGCAGACGATTAAAGTACAAAGTCTTTGTTCCCCAGTGCCGGCGTGCGGCTCACCTGGGTGGCGGTGGCGGCGGCGGTGGTGGTGGCGGTGGCGGCGGTGTGCGACTGCATTACAAGAAGGGGCATTAACATCTTACGGCCGATATCTAATCTGCCATCCTGTTTCGGTTTCCTGGGACCCACGCGGTGCGTCTCTTTCGCTCCGGAGATGAAGGAGGTTAATTGCTTCGGCCCGACGCCAGGACCGCGAGCGCGAAGAGGCGGGCCGGTAGGTCGCCCGCTGGGGCGAACCGAAATGAACTCTGCGTGGGGTGCTGAGAGGGGGGGGGGGGGGCGTTTCGGGGGCGTTTCGGGGCCGTTTAGAGGTTTTCAAGGCGGGCAGCGGGAGCACGAGGCCTCGGCTAACCCTGTAAACACGAGAACCGACTTCATAAGGCATCGCATACAGCTGGAAAATCCACCCGGGTTTGCTAGGTAATAAACAAGTGTGATCGTAGGTGTTTCGCGTTGTTGAAACTTTGGCCTCCTGTAAAATCAACTCAAAAGGCACCCCTGCCCTGTTCTCAATTCAACTCTCAAATGCAAACCCACAAAGACTTTGCAGTGGGCCATACATTTACCTTGAAGATATAGAACTTTTTCTGCACAGGATTCATGTGTGTGTGTATGTGCATGCGTGTGTGTGTGTGTGTGTGTGTGTGTGTGCATGTGTGTGTATATGTGTGAGTGTGCAGTACTAAACACCTTTCCTTTATTACATGATGGGAATACACATAAAAATCACCCAAATTTTAAAACCACAAATTCTCAAAGACGTGTTCACCCTTTAGCTCCAAACATATACATGTTACACGATGACTGCAAGAGAAACCAATCATCGCTTATCAGTGAACAGCCGCAGGTACCCATTAAGCAGGATAATAGCTTACTAGTCATCAGAACTCTGTACTCTTAAAATGTTCAGCCCACTTAAAATAGTTTTTACTTTTAATAATAAAAAATAGCAATGAGACTGAAGCTGGCAGCCAGCTGGACCTCCAACACAGCAAGAAATCTGCTAGCAAGCCTCCTTCCTCTCTGCCCACAGTCCTTCTGGTTCCTGGTGCCATAGGCTACTGCTCCCTACGGCTAATCTTAGCACATTGACAACAACTTTCAATGTGGCAAAACTGGCAGCATAACTTTTATGATACAAGCATTTGATAAATGCAAAGAGAAGCTTTCAATGTCTCCAGGTACATCATATTTTTGTGTATGCATTTTGCAAAGTGGAAATTTGATTTGAGAATATATGAATGAAAACTGCAAACTGCAAGAAGTGATGAGATAGATATAAATTAAAATATGAACTTTGTACAGTTTTTTTCAGCACAATCCAAATGTGTTGGAAGATATTCGTCCGACAAATGGGGAGGTTCTGGGGTTGGACATTTGATTGCAGGTGAAGAATTCTGACACAACTCTCACTACAGCGCCTGACTCACTGAGATGCACTCACAATATCGGATTACGGTGAGTGCGCCATTCCGACAAAGATAGTCCGCATTTCGCGAATAAAGGCATTTCGTTTTGAAAAGGCTTTCGTGACGCTAGCCCAAAGCTATTCGGTTTCTAAATCAGGTGAAAATCAACTGCGGAAAATAAGCTTATGTTACATTTCCGCGCGATAGGACCACCTATGACCGGCCGTTCTATTGAAAAGTGGTGAGCCGCCATTTTGTTTCATCCGCACAGAAGCTGCTACTGTGCATGTTGCTATAGGGAACGGTCAAAGCCCCTTTGCGAGCGGAGAGTTCCACAGTCCAGCGACGTAATCTACAAATGCTGTTGTTTACAAGGAAGACGGCGCTCCATTGGAAAGGATTGACCTATGGAGATAGCGCTTCGTCTAAAGCGCCTTGTCACGCGTGGGTGAAAGAATTGGGCATATTTGACAGGAGAGCTCTTATCTCTGGCGCTGGGGCAATTTCTAATGACAAAACCCACACAGATCTTGTCAAAGAAAGTAAGAACAAACAACTGGCCCGTTTGTGACACTGGAAACATTAGTTCAGAAGAGCGCAGAAAATTACATGGCCTACAGCCAAGGAAAAACTATAGTTATTTTACGTAAGAAATTGATAAAAATGTTTTTGTGTTCTCTGATATTTTTTATTCAATATATCTATCACTTTTCCAACCCA
The DNA here is from genome assembly GCA_029718625.1 of Synaphobranchus kaupii. Lineage (NCBI taxonomy): Eukaryota > Metazoa > Chordata > Actinopteri > Anguilliformes > Synaphobranchidae > Synaphobranchus > Synaphobranchus kaupii. The sequence continues at coordinate 16,932,613 of CM056394.1, forward strand.
TTTAAATGACTAAAAAACACACTTTTCCCTTGTCTGTCACCAAGTACAAAATGAAATCCAATACCACTTAATTGCTTCCATATTACTGCTTAATTCAGAAAGCTGTAACCTAGAGCAAGACCAACAAGGTGCCATAGCAACTGAGTCTGTAAATGTTGGAAATGTTCGACTGCCTGGAAATATTTGGGGGCCTGCATCGCTGAGCAAAACAAATTGGTTCGGTACATTCCCGCTGCCAACAAGACAATCAACACAGCCTCTGCTAAAGCAGGTGTTCCTGCCAGACGTCTGTGTTTGGCCGCGCAGACGAAAGCAGAGTCCTGTCCTGCAAAGTGGCGCAGCAGAGAACCAGGAAGCGTTAACCACGCTGGCTCGTCGGAGCGCCGCGTTATTCACATGCTGCCTCGAAACCTCTCGGCCAGCGCAATGCTCGCGGCTGGAGGATTCACACAGCGCCCATTTATGCAGCTTAATGATCACTGAAACTAGGCAGGTTAGTCACCTACGTTAGCTTAAAGTGGCACTGTGCAGTCTGCCAACGGAACAAGCAATCCTCTGGTCTGCCATTATCATTATTTACCACATGATCACACCAGCCCTACGTAATACATGTACTACGGTAAAAATACAGCAAAAACAGCAACATCAAACATGGCATTTATCAGTAAAATAAAAATGAATTGTGACTAATTTACGAATAGTCAGGGCCTACAACATGTAATTTAATATGACCTGAACCAAACCTAGACGTTTGACAGATGAAATTGGTGATGGGCGGCAGTGTAGTATAATGGTTAAGGAACTGGACTTGTAACCGAAAGGTTGCAGGTTCGATTCCCAATTCCGGGTAGGACACTGCCGTTGTACCCTTGAGCAAGGTACTTAACCTGAATCGCTTCAGTATATATCCAGCTGTATAAATGGATAATATGTAAAACAAGATGTGTAAGTCGCTCTGGATAAGAGCGTCTGCTAAATGCCTGTAATGTAATGTAATGTAATGTAAATTCAAGAATACAGCATTATGCTTTAGTAATAGCACAGCTACTAAAGGTTAATTACATGTAATAAGCTCTGAGGGTTGGGGTTCACCTGTGAGGAGCTCGCGGATCTCCACGTCGGTGGTCTTTCGCAGCAGGCGCACCAGAGCGGGGATCCCGCCGCAGTTCTTCAGGGCGATCTTGTTGTCGTCGTTGGCCTTGCCGTACACCAGGTTCCGCAGGGCTCCGCAGGCACTGCGGTGAACCTCCGCCATGCGGTGATCCAGCAGGTCCACCAGCAGCTGGATGCCTCCCTGCCTCCGGATCTGTTACACACACACACACACGCGCACCCGCGCACGTACACACGCACGCACGCACGCACGCACACACGCATGCACGCACGCACGCACACACGCATGCACGCACGCACGCACACAAGCACACGCACACACACACAGAGGGGGAGAGGGGAAGAAGGTCATTTAATAGGGTTTATTTAACACTGAACAATTTTCCTTGAGATGAAAGAGCAAACTATGCACAGTTTGACCATCTTCTGTCATCTTCTTCACAGTATACCCTAGCCTAAAACGCCCACAGAGCAAGTCTGGGGCAAGAGTGGCGAGAAACAACTCCCTGAATGGCAAATAGGAAGAAACTTTAGGAGGAACCAGACTTAGAGAGCCCATCCTCAGCTCAGGGTGTGAGTTGCGATAACTAGATTCTAAAACGCGCTATACAACATGCTAAAATGAAAGACTGAATACGGCGTGGATATGACTATAAGAGGCCTGAAGATGAGGCTGCCGTTTGACCAGGCAGAAGCACTCTGGGAAAGGCAGTGGGTGTCGGCCTGCCTGCACCGCCAGCTTCTGGTGCAAAAACATCATGTGCTGGAGGTGTCCAATCCCTCTCACCGTCGTCTAGAGAAAGGCTATAAAACTGTCAGAGCAATTTGCTGTCCCCGCCGTAAACACGCAAACACTTCTGACGGCAGGCCCGGCTGCAGCTTTGTCACATGTCCTGTTGTCTCTTGTTTGAACTCCACTCCCCCCGTTCTGCAAATGCAGGGCAGAAGGGAACGCAGTGTTTCAGCTACTGAGATGCAGTTCAAATGCAAGCAAAACAAACTCGCTCCATTTCCCTTTAAAGACAATTGACATTTCCCATCAATTTGGACTAACAAGTAAAGGCACATTTTCTTTAAAAAAAATGCATTTAATTGTAGGCCAAAGTTAAGGTAAGATGTTTACTGGAACCAGGCCTAAATCTACAGGATATATTGGCATAGACGCGTCAGCCAGACAGCAGAAGGCAGGACTACGGCCGGAAAATAGAGCCCGAAATTTGTAGTTTCGCTGCCCGCTCTGGACTGACACGCCTCCACCAGCGACTCTCCTCCCACTTGCGGCGCACGGCGAGCCAAACGGGCTCAGGAGCGTGAAAATACATGCCGAACATGTCACTTCGCCAATGCGCTGGCTCGCCACCCGCCGTGCGCCAGCCGGAAAATACAGCCCAATATGTGCACACGGAATGCCTGGGGGTACATTTTTCAAAACGCGTTGTATCACAGTGAGGAGGCAGTCTGATTTTTTTTTAAAAGCCTCTCGTGTGTGAAACGCGGCGGATGCTTTGACATTATCGCAGACCCGCGGCGGAGTGTTGCTCGCGCCACGTTGAGAAGATGGAGGATTCGGAGGCTCTTCCGAGAGACGTGAATACCGTATCACGCAAACACATCAGACAATTTAGAGAGCTCAGGAGTCCAGATGAGTAATGGATGCTGCTTCCTCGGCTTCGCCACTGTTTAAAAAAAAACAAAGAAAAAAAAAAGCAATTAACTCTTTAAATGTCACTGCGCTGTAATCTAGCACGCATCGCCAATCACCCCCGGAAGAATTGTAGATTCAATTTGGGTAAAATTCATCACCTCAGTAAACGGTGCTTTGTGGACAGTGCAGTGCTGTTGGGAGTCTAGACATGGCGTAAGCTCTGTCTGACTCACTGGGTCACAGCTTATTCCTGTTTGTCTGGTGGCCAACCAAGAACCCTGGACTGGATTCCATTATGGAGCGGAGCAATTACTCACACCCCTCTTATAAGGCTGAGCAAGAGCACGCGGTTTAATATCTGTAACTGGGGTGGCAAGCCCTGCTACTGGAGAGCCACGGGGTCTGCTGGATTTTGTCGTCGGTCAATTAAAACTGTTAATTGTGCAATTAACTTGCCTCATGTAATAATAATAAAAATAATAATAAACTTGATTTTTATAGCACCTTTCATACATAAAATGCAGCCCAAAGTGCTTCACAACAATAAAAACAAAATACGGAATAATAAAAGAAAATAGAAAAAGAAAATACAGATAGATAAGAACATTAGAACCTAAGAACCTAATTAAAAGCCAGCTTAAAAAGATAGTTTTTTAGCTTTTTCATAAAGTTCTTTATTCACGTGGTTTCTTGGGTCAAAATTTGTTGCTTTGTTTTAGGGTAAGAACAAAAACCAGCAGACTCCATGGCGATCCAGAACAGGGCTAACAACCCATGGCCTATAGTGTGACTCTGCTGGGTACCAAACCTGGAACCTCTTGGGTACGGGGACACACTGTAACAACAATTCCACTGAACTGATTTCACACACAGACAGGAATTTCACAGGTTCCCACATCCTTGTAGAGCAAGCACGATTGTTCTGGGCAATGATACAACACCTGAAACGCTTACATTACATTACATCTTTGCTCTTATGCAGATCTAGTACTAGTAGTAACATATCCAGAATTATATTACAGTAGGACACAGGTGGCCAATTCCGGGCCTCGAGGGCTTATGTGTATGCAGGTTTTTGTTTCCACCAATTACCCTGGCTTAATGAGCTAACTGGCTGCATACACCAACACTGCACAGTAAAATGTCCAGTGTTAATTCAACTCTAACAGTGTACATATGAGCCTGATCTGGCCAGAGTAGGCTCGTATGAGTATGAGTAGGCTCGTATGAGGCTCGTATGAACACTGCTAGAGTTGAATCGACACTGTTAGAGTTGAATTAACACTGGACACTTTGCTGTGAATTTACTGTGTGGTTCCTGCAGTTACGGCCCTCGTTTGCCCAACTCTCGTCTAGGATTTAGAGAGGTACTAGGAAAGAGGCTGAGGGTTAGTTTAGGGTTTTTTTTTTTTACTCTCAGAGGTGTCTGTGGCACTCACTGCTCTGGGACTGAGAGAACAGCCACTCAAAACCAACACCAGTCGGATGAGCTCATTCTGTGTGCTTGGGGGAACAGACAGAGAAATGGCAATAAAAGCCTAGATGATGTCCCATGGTTGCATTTCTGTTTCTTCGAAGGGAGCCGATGATGTCTTTAAAGTGGAATTTGCACATATTTGCACAGGAAAATAATTAATAGATATCAGAGGCTATGCTATCAATTCTCCATCACGCGTGTGCTGCATCATTCCAAATGGAATTTCTTGCCACATTCCAATTTGATTGTGACACTTTCTGAAGATTAATCAGCTCGCAGCTTGGTTGAGCGCGATGATTTCTGAGTCTCCAGACAGCTCTCCCCATGAGATTTGACATGGAGTGAATCATAGGTTTACAGTCCAATTCCGTCACAGTAAAATATGGGGAAAAAAACAAAATGTGACAAGAAAGTAATATCACGTTGATGTACAGAGTAAAGATTATTATCATACTACGGTTACTGAATAGAACCAGTGTGTGCGTGCGTATGTGAGGTTATGTACGGCTGTACAGAATATGTATATGTATGGGGTACGTGAGTATGGATCCAGGTGTCTGCCTGCGTGCTTTTGTAAATGTGTGCTATCTTTAAAGCCTTGCACAAGTACAAAACATCATTGGCTAATTCACAGAAACAAATTCTAGAATGTTCTATATTTGTGAATCCACATTTTGTTCCTGAGACTTTCAATGTCTAAGTTCATTCTTTGGGCAATTCTGAGTCTGCACCACCAAAGAATGATCGACCAGAGTGCTCATTCTTGCCCAGTCAGACTAGGACAACCTCACTGACCGAAACTCTCCCTCCATGTGTGACGCTACACCCAAATATGCTGCCAACAGTTTGTTTCTTGTCTGTGATCCACCCAACAGTGCTTCTTCATTATCCCCTTATAAGGTGGTGCATTCATAGTTGGTACTAGCACAGGCGGATTTTAGCACCAGGCCACAGGGAGCCTAGTGTTTCAGGATGAGTCATCCTGCCATTCACGGTTCCCCATGGCGTTCTGTTGCTGAAGTACTTTTATACAGCATGAAACCTCCTTTAGTAAGTGGAGGTGCTTGTTTGTTTTTTGAATATATTCTTGGCATTAAATCTCAACAATTACAAACAATCAAGTGCCACTACTTCTTCAATTACAAACGTAAACAAAAGGACAGTTTTTTTTTTTTTTAATGCCCAATTGTGGGTTTTATTCATCTTTATCTTTATTGCATTTTCAATTTGGGTTTTCATTGTACTGTCCACCTCTTCTAACATTAGAAGTTAAATTAGATAAAATAACTATAAAATCAATTCAGTGACAAGTGCTAATTGAACACGCACTCGCAACGGCTATAAACAAACTTTTAATGGACTTCTCCTGGGTGCTTTTTTTTGTTTAAATGCTTCTTACAAGGCAAAGGTACAGTCTGTCCTATATCTCCTCTCACAGATGTCCTTAAAGCCACTCAGAAACAGGCAGTAGAGCACATTTTTATATGTTCGTTTTTTTATGAAACAGCGCAGTAATTGCGTCGGCGGAGAAAATGTTATGGAACAGGTTCAAACAACCGACACAACCCACGTTGCGGTTGATTAATATGTATGCTTCCATTTTTTACCCCCCAATCTGAAATTCCCATTCAGTTTGCACAAAACAAAATCTTTTTCTAATTCTATCAGTAGTCCTAAAAACCAGAGAAAGGTCGGGTCTTAATTAATACAGTGATGGAATATGCCGTCTGTATTCGGTTGGATTTGCCTCAGCTGTCAAATGCTTGACAGTAATGCTGAATGAGATCAGGCTATACTGCATAGAACCCAATTAATTCTGCAATGCGCTGCACATTTAATGTATTTCAATGTAATACATAAAAACTGAACTCCATCCATCTGCAGTGTCTGAAATACCACCAAACACAAAACTAAGACTAGCATTCCTCCAATAATGAACAGTAACTGCAATACGGAGGACAGCTGTTTCAGATAAATTACATACTCTGTTATCCCCCATACTAATATTCAGCCGTGCGCTTTTCATTGGATTACGCTTGAATGCCAGATACTGTTGCCTCTTATTCTTGGCTCAATTTCCAGTTTTTTATCTCCAAATTTGATATTTTTATATTAATATTCTGGGCCTTATCAGACAGTATAAGCCCTCGGGAGGAAAATGTTATTGGTTTGGTGTTCCTCCAACTTTTTCCTCATTAATTCCAGCTGCACAATTAGACGATAATTACAAATACTCTGAGAAAGCAAATTTATATTCAATGATTACTCCTGAGAACACAACGCTTAGAAAGCACTGTAACCCACACCCATGAAAGGAATATGATATTGTTTTCTTTCAATCATTGAAGACAACCGTCCCTTCATCTGTTGATAAAAACATCCGAAAAAAGACAATTGGGTTCTTAGATTTAATGTTGTAAGAAATAAGAATTTCGAAAGTCCCTGCAACAAACAAATCAACCAAACAAATAACATTTAAAAGACGAGAAATAAAAAAAATAAAAAAAATTAAAAAAAGATTCTACACTTGCCAAGGCAGTGGTCGGTTGTTTGTTTGTCTTGCATTCCAAGACCCATAATCACTCGCTGAAAAATAACCATAAGTAATTTACCTTCCGATTGTAATGCACACATCACTCATGTTATTACGTCTGAGCTGTCTCCAGTGAGGATTAAAAATCCTAAATCCCTTACAAGGCTCATTTGTAAATGCTGATGCGCTGGTACAAATATTTTCACTGGGTTTAATTATATTTGAGTACCATCCTAACCAACTATAAATGCCTGTTCTCTGTGGTCAGGTCTTGAATTCCAATGGATGGAATTCAAGGAAGGGTGGAGCTATCATGGTTATATGAATAGTTTTGATATGAACCAATCGTACCACTTTGCTACTGAAATTTAATCCTTGATTAATCTATAGAAGCCAACTGAAGGCATGTGTTAGCTTTGACCATTTCAGGGTTTAAGAGGCCTAATTTTCTGTGAACCAACTTTTAAACCCAGTATTTTCTTTTTTCCCAGTTTGGAAAGCCCAATGATATGAAAAGGTCTGTCTCATTGCTAAATAGTATTTTAGCCCACCCATGTATCCTGGCTGAACCACTACACCCAATTGTGAATGCCCATCTAGGGTAGTTCTTGCCCACCTAGTTCTATGCAGGCCCAACTATATGAATATTTCTGGCTATGCTGCTGCGTGTGATTCCAGTTTTATAACAGCCTCCTGCATTTGCTACTTCGTAAGCTGAGCTAACGAGAAGCTAACGAGCTAACGAGCTAATCGCATCACGAGAAGAACTTTGTGTGGCTGGTGCAGGCAGAATGCAGGCACCCAATCAGTTTCCTGTGCAATGGGAAGAGACCAATCCTGGTGAAGGAAGCCCTCCTTCCTGAGCGACCACTACAACCAATCCCATGTCACCCTGAAGGGCTGCCGGCTACAGTTTCCACTGGCACGGGCAGGATTCAGTACCGCAACGTGGGGCTCGTCCACACACTTGAGCCCGGTGTGTTAACGGGATGAGCCACCCGGAAACCCGCCACCGCCTCTACTGCCCGCATGCTGCCCTTATGGTAGAGGCGCCATCTTTACCTCGGACTTGATCTTGTTGTCGCCGAAGCACAGGTGTTGGAGGTAAGCCGCCGCGTTGGACTGGACCGAGGGGAACTGGTGCTGCAGCATCTGGATAACCTCTGGCAGCTCCGGATCCCTCCATCCAAACTCCCTACAAAGACACACAGAGAGGGAGAGGGCCATGTTCAATCTAACCTTAAAAAAACATTCTAAACAGACCTAGGTTCAAATAGTTATTATTTTTACTTTTGGATTCAAATACTTTTCTGTGATCTATTAATCTATTGATTTGGAGCATTTGAGCCTGCTAGGAGAAGCATATGAGCGGCGTTTACACTGTTGGGATTATTTCATTTGTTCCAATACATCAGGTAAGCTTAGTCAAATGCAGAAAAGTACTTGAATCCAAAACTAATACAATTTGAACCCAGGTCGGATTCTGAAGCATGACTTTGAGCAATGTATAGCACCTCAGCAAAGCTACTTTTTGGTCCGTACATATTTTTTTTCCACTGAATTCCAGTCACACATACAAGTCATGTAAGAAAAAGATAACACGTTTCCAGAAGAAAACCTGCGCTATTCGCATGCCAAAACCGACATCCATCCAAGAGTATGAGAGTTTGAGAGCTGCCACTGAATAGAATTGAGAATGTCGAGTTAAGTAAGGGAATGAAAGAACACCTATTTAAATGTGTTAGTCAAAGCTGACAATGAGTCGGTTTGACTGAGCGGGGGCAAGGGAGTCAAGTGCTTGTTTGGCATGCGCTTTCATCGTACCGGCGCAGTCTAAAACTGGCAAGAGAGCTACGCAGACCGGCCTATTCTATTTCTGTTCCACACTGCTCTCTCCTCATGGCTGAGAGTGCGCATTTTTTAAATAGCGTATGAAATATGAAAGTTGAAACATGCTTCTCCCCCCTCCCGTTCATTCTTGCATATATAATTAGTGGGTAAATTAGTTTATTTCAATGCAACTCTCGTTAGCGGTGAATGCGTTTGTGCGAGCTGAGAAAAAAATGGGCATGAGGATTTCCAGGGGACCCGGTCTTCTATATTCGGTGTTTTGAGTGCAGAAGCTATCCCCAATCATTCACCTTCAGAGTCATTTACTTTAGCAAAAGCCTTGAAGACATGAACTCTTATTTGAAACTGAATGTTGTACGCAAAGACTCTTGTACTCCTGTACGGTGGTTCTACAAACGTACTATGGGGTTCAATTACTAAACCCAGAAGACTGTCTGGTTGGATGCGCAGTGCCAACTATCAGAGGTGGGAAGTCCTGGGGTCAGAACATAAAAGTCCTGCCATGTTTTTCTTCCACCCATAAACTCTGCCAGCTGATTTCACTAATTAGTCCTACCTGCTGGCTGAAGAATTGTGCTAATTAGCAAATACAGGTGCTTGGAACAAAATACTGGGGAGGACTGTCTGAACCTGGATTTTTCCACTTCTGCCAACTATTGTACATTTATTGGCCCGTTAATGGTTTACACTGCATTACATCCCTGCTAGAAAAAACATTAGAAACCATCACCACGTGATGGGAATTGGGACATCTTGGTTTTGGTCTCCCATCAGGTTACCATTATAGACCACCAAAATCCCCACAGATACCATTAGAGTCCAACAGAGCACCACCAGATGACCATTAGAAGACACTGGATTACCAATAAAGACTATCAGAAACCAGCAGAATCCATCACAAAAACATGAAATTCCATTAAAACCATTAGGAATTGTCTGATGGTTTTTAATGTTTTTTCTAGCAGGGATTACATTTATTTAGTAGATGCTCCCATCCGGAATTACTGTCTGCACAAGGTGAGGGAACACAAGAGCTTCCTCCTGAATTATCCAATCAACAGGGTCCAGGGATATAGGATGTCTAAGAGCACTCCAATCAACAGGGTCCAGGGATATAGGATGTCTAAGAGCACTCGAAGCAACAGGGTCCAGGGATATAGAATGTCTAAGAGCATTCCTGGACCTAACGCACTAAATTAAACACAAACATGTTTATCCTCCAAAGGTTATTTTTTTACCCTTTACAAATATCCTTTCACTTCAATTATACATTTTTAAAGTGATAAAAATGTGACATGGGTGGCAAGGCACCATAATGGTTTGGGATCTGGCCGTGCAGCTCTGAGGTTGTAGGTTTGATAGCCAGGTGGAGTGCAGTTATTGCACCCTGGAGCAAGGTAGTGAACCTGAATTGCTTTGGTAACTATCCAGCTGTAAAAATGGGCTGTACATAAAAGAACGTAATCTGTGTAAGTCACTCTGGATAGAAGTGTCTTCTGAATGCCTAAAATGTAAAAGCATTTAATGGTTGATCTTTAAACTGTACGTTCCCTGCATAAAATGATGCCCCACTGGTAATTTTTCTTTCGAACATTAAGTGGCAGGAGTAAGATATGGTCCCTCAGGACGAGGTTCCCTAAGCTGATATCGGAAAGTCCTTTCAGACAATTCATATTGTACTTTTTACTGGGAAAAAATTGCCATCTCACTTTTCATACTAGCAAAAACGGTAAAATCCTGGATCCTGTGTGCTTAATTTCGTGATTCACATTTGCATTTAATGCAGTGAGATACGGTTATGAATACAGATTTGCTCAAAAGAATACGTTGTATAATGATATCGTGTCCTTTCGTTTTCCTTCTGATTCTACCGATCTGGAATTCTGATGGCAGAGGTTGCGTGGCCATATGTGACGCGGTATGTCAAAAGCAGGCGGAATTGGGCAGAGCTACGAACAGAGGAAAAGCTGCAAAATGCCTTGGGGGTGAATTTTAGCGTTTTTGAGATTTTTGAACATTTATGATTCTACAAATATTAAAAATGTTCTGTAAAAGTTTCAAACTGAAATTTCATCGACAAAGTATTTTTTAAGCACTTTTAGAGAGGCATGTCATTTCACAAAATGATGCCTTGTTCGAGATTTTGCTTGGAAATGACGCCAAATTTAGCGTAACTTCTAGCTCACTTGCTAACGTAAAATCGCATGATGATATTTTGCCAACATATTGGTTATTCAAACGGTATCTTTCTTGATGAAATAAACTATTAATTGATTATTAAAACAACAATAATCGTGAGCTTGTTTATGGATTACAACAGCCGCCCGATAATGGGCGCCCTTTCTTTGGCAGTCTCGTCTCATCTTAAAGACGTTAAAACGAAAAAAAAAACACGTTATTGGCTTAAAAGTTAACATCGTTTTTGTAAAGAAATAAATCTCTTTTAAGCCAATAAACGATAGTTGTCTCCCCTTTTTTGACATTACTGTCTCATCTAAAAGACGTTAAAACAAAAAACTACCGGTCACGTCTACATGTTTAATATTGGCTTAAAACTTAGTTTATCGTTTTGTGAAGAAATAAACCCAATATCGACATCTTTCGGACTGTCAGGTAAACTATCCAGTTAGCCAGCTATTTTGCCAACATATTGGTTATTCAAACGGTATCTTTCTTGATGAAATAAACTATTAATTGATTATTAAAACAACAATAATCGTGAGCTTGTTTATGCACTACAAGAGCCGCCCGATAAAGGGCGCCCCTTTTTTGACAGTACTTTCTAATCTAAAAGACGTTAAAACAAAAAAACTACCGGTCACATCTACATGGTTATTGGCTTAAAAGTTAGCTTATCGTTTTGTGAACCTAATAAATATAGCCTAATATGTTCAATGGTATGTGCCAGAATAATATCAGTATCGTATGTTGATCACAAAAATGTCTGGTTTCCGCCCGATAACAGGGTTCGGTACGCTAACATTGTTAACCAACTTGTTTTGTTTAAACTCAAACTTTAAAGGGCTATTTCTCAGTTTCGATGTTTCAGACGGTCCAATTTAAAATCTTAATAACTTCGCTTTGGAATATCCGATTTGAAAAAAGAAAGCGGAGTTGTAAAGTGCAAGGTCTATGTTTTACTAATATACCAATAACTCAAAATTGACCTCTTGCCCAATTCCGCCTGGTTTTGACATACCGCATCACATATATGCAAATCAGCACCCCGTTTCTATGGAGATTATACAGTCTTATGGGTTCGTTGCAAGCATAGGCTGCATAAAAATATGGACAAAGTCACTGTGACGTCACCCATTTAAATATTTTTAAAAATCAGCACATGCAGAGGCATTAGATGAAGGAAAGGCACCTATTGCAATTAAATTTTTTTGTGAGAAAAAGTTATTGACTGAGTATTTTGACCACATTGCTGCCATTGACTTACATGGTGGAAGACCTATACTGGAGCCAATCGCAGTGGCGCTAGTGAGCAACGGCACAATTGCCGCTCCCAGCCCAACCAGGACGTGAGCTTCAAAACGAAAGCCCAGTCTTGGCCCCTTGGTTGCAAGTCACAAGGCTTTCCACCCATTAAAACTGACCCAGGATAAGCTTACTGTGCCAATCCCATATCTCTGCCAAACTGATTTTACCCAAGTCACACTGTTCCAGGATCAGCGATAAACATGTGGAATGCATCAGCAAGGGTAATTCAGACAAAACTTCACACAAATACCAAGGCAATGGAGGACTTGCTTTATTCCCGTCGTCAATACAAGATGTCGGCCAAAAATGAATGCAACTCTGGACGGAAATAAATGTTGTGACATGGCATAAGGTTGTCGAAACAATGCCACAACGAATGCACGCCGTAATCAAAGCTAAAGGCGGTCCAACGAAATATTAGTGTGCAACTTTTTTTTTGGCCAGGCAGTGTATTTAAATGACACCTTGGCTCACCTAATGCGGAACATGTATTTGACGCCATATCTCTGCTGATTCTGAAACTATATGCCTTGCTGCCTAGCACAACATCCTCTCTTTCCCACTCGCACCTACTATGCCTTCTAACTTTATGTTGTAACTTTAGGTCATGATCCTTGATGACTCAGCACTGTCCATTGCTTATTCCCATATTTATGCCCTTAGGTTTCTCTGGATAAGAGCATCTGCTAGCAGCCTTATGTGTACATGTAGTTTTTTTTGCTTGGATAACACAGCTATTTAATTCAAGATCCGCCACGGTAACAAGCAGACATAATTAACCTGGAGACCTATCGCAGTCATAACCTCAACATATGTTTCCTTGCTTTAAATAAAGACATAACTGACAGCTTTCAAACCCTGGCAGCTGCTAACTTTTATCAAATTCTCTAGAGGACTCGATGTACTACAGTTACTTTTTCTAAAACACAAAACAAGTTCAATAATCCACTGTTCAATATTCTGTTTGCATTTTATTGATTTGGACAAAACTTTTAGGAATATAGAAAAAAACCTTCACTATATCGCATAAAAGACATGACATTTGGGTCATTTCCTGCCTACTGAATAGTCTATTAAATAGTGACTGATACTTCCTGTCGCTCACGTGAAGACTCGCTGATCACTTTAACCCCGCCATGCTGCGTCTCCAGGATGAGGGGAAAAAAAGCAAGGCCGCGCAGTAGCGTGTCAAAACCGCTACATGACCCAAACCGTTCAGTCGCACCGGCCACACTAATCTGGCAACCACGGGCATCTGGCAACCCAGGCGTCCTGGGAGTGACAGCTCCGCACAGGAAGCCGCTGATTGGAGAAATGCGCAGCGGGTAATGAGAGTGGACAAGCCCCATCGGGAGAGCTGATTGGACGTGCCACCTCGTAATTTATCATCGTCCTATTTATAGCGCACGCCAGCTGAATCCTGAATCATTTTCGATTTGTTTCGGTATATATGTGGCCGTTCTGTCATGAGGCAAAAGACCCTATTAGAGTCCATTATGCTGTCTGTTATGTGATCCAACACGCATGCTGAAATTGCAGAGAATCGGGGGGGGGGGGGGGGGGGGGGGGGGACAGATTCACCTAAAAGGAAAGCTGTGAGAGGTGAGAGTTTATCAAAGGGGAATTATTTTTATTGAAGTCTTCCAGCCAGTGATGGGAAAATGAGGTTCCGATGGCCAGAGCCATCATGTGTAATCAACAGCTCGCGTCTCCTTTGTTCGAGGGATTGACACGGTGACTCCTCCCATTTCAGGATTCACTCTCTCCCATCACAACATCATATGTGACGGAACTAAAACCCCACATGTTTCTGCCGGGAGAATTAACATCTTTTTCGGAAGTCACAGCACAGAAAGGGGCCACAGGATCTCAACCGTATGTCAGTAGCCTTTTGCATTTTAAAATCGTAATTCAGCCAGCCCTGGAAGACTTCTTACGCTCCCCCTGCCCCCCTTGGCACTCTTCTCCCACTCGAACAGCTGAACTTGACTGACGTGGGCGTCGCCCCAACTGTGAACTGTGCAGCTACGGGTGAATGGCATGCATAAATCACCCGCCAGAAATAATTTCTGAGGAATTTCAGATCAATAACGACATTAATAAAACAGCAGAGCAGCTCTTCTGTCCTCGCTCTCCGTGAGGTGATCTACATTTTGGCCTGGAATCCTGACCAATATTGTGAATTTGGACTGCAGTACCCATTTTAAACGCTCGGTGTCAATGTTACATATAGCTCCTTTAATCAAACATGAACTGATAACACTCAACAAAACATTTTCACTGGTGAAATCTGTTAATTTAATAACAAAATTTGTTTTAGGTTCACATTATGGTATTTTACAATGCCAGAGCCAAAAGCTACCTAAAGCCATGCAAAATGGTCAAAAAAAGCCTAGAATTTCCAACTTCATAGTCTGGTTCCATCTGCAATACCCCAAATGGTATTTTGTTTTTTCAGCATCAGATTGTTTTTTTTTTTTTTCACTGCATTGTACTGAATTGATTTTGTTATTCAGTACATTTAAATCCAATTTCATCATTAAAAGAGCAGTATAATTACAAACGGATCTAGATTCAAACTATTTTGTAAGCCAGGAAGGTTTGCTAGTCATTTATTGGTTTACATCTTTGATAAAGTACTTACAGACTTTTAAGAGGTACGTGTCTCATTATCATAAAGGGAATGTGTCCGGCAATATTTATGCCTGTGAGTTTTATCTGAGCTCACATAACTTGTACATTTTTTGCAGAGGGAGCATATGTTGTCTCTACATCACATGGAAAGCACAACTGGAAGAAGTAAGCCACCGCTGTCCTGTCCTCACAGCCTCTTGGAACTCATTAAACTTTCAGCTGTAACCGTCAACATGGCTGCATGAATTATTGTAAAAAAAAAGAAAAGAAAAGCTAACTGTCTGCTGTTTGGTCGCCACGCGGGTCACCTCTGGTTTAAGTAACTCCACAGCCGACACCGAGATACAAACAACAGAACGAACGTCAGAACGCACCGTTACAGAACCAAAACCCAGGCCTCTCTGTCGGAAACCAATCCAGAACGAAAGGCTGAATCTGGCAACAGCTTAACTTTGTTATTTTTTCTTCCGTTATGGCCTCTCTGAGGACAACCGGCGGAAAGGGAAACCCTCGTAGACCAGATGGATGGTCTCAGACGGAGTTAAAGTTCAGTTGGTTTGAATCTTTTTTTATTTGCTTTTTTTCTTCTCGCTTTTCGTTAGTCGAATGCGTTCAGCGAGATAAAAGACAAAAAAAGTGGCATTCCTATAAATGGGTACTGTACTGATTGCTCATCTTCGTCTCGTGGCCATTTGATTGCAATGATGCATCCTTGTGTCTTTGTTCTAGTGTCTTTGTTCTCTTTTTCGTCTGTCTTCCTCCCTCCCTTCCTCTCTGTACCCGCTCTGGTGATTGGCGTACTTTGGAAGAAAATCCTTAAATGACTTATGGACGCTCGCAAATCTGCTACTCTGAAGTCATTTCTAAGAGCAGAGCAATGCCTGCTTCAGAAGAGACACGGCAATTAAAAGCTGATCATGTTTTCACGATGATATTACCTAACGAGAAGCTTAATATAAGGGGCCTCCCAGTTATATAAAGGCAGATGGCGGTTCCTTTTCCACAACGTCAGGTAATAAACACATGTGGATTTGAGTTAATGAATGCACACATAAATAAACTACAGCCATTATTGATTTTTGGTGTTTTGAGGCGAACTGAAGAAAGCATTTCTATTCTGTGTGCAGCTGCAGTGGGCGTGCGAGAGACGGCTAAATTCCCGTTAATTAGCTGAAGAAACAGACAAAGCTCGACTAACAGTGTTGGGCAGATGTTGCTGTAAATTCAGATGCGGCCAGTCTATGAAAAAGTCGGATATGAACACAGAACACGGATGGCTTTCACGATGAATCATCAAGAACGCAATCATCGGACCGGCCAAATTTACATACGTGTGCATGCGTGCCAAGTCGCGTACTGTATATATTCAATAACTGTAAAAGAAAATGGTACAAGCACTGCATTTTAATTACAGTATATGGAATGGTGTCTGTATAAACATGTCTCCTATCAACCTCACCCATCTGCTATGACTTCCAAGTCATGATTACTGATTGTAATGGTAAAAATGCACAATTTAATGTGAAGATAGCATGGTGCACTCATAATTCATAAATGAGTATAGATTCATATAAGAACACCCTGATGAACAATGAACACCGATGGAGTAATTAGTGGTGATCTGGCATTAATTATGAAACACCCAGCATCACACCTATGCAAATTTTAATATGTTTCAGGGACAAATCTTCCGTTGAGAAATTTCCTGGTCAGTAATTATATCAATCTGGTTTAACCTCCAAGAAAAAAAATCATCATTACAGGTATTAAAGATGGTAATATAATAATTCCTTTAAAATGAGTTTCACAGGGTTTTACATTAGACACATATACATTAGGTCATATAACTTAACTCTGTAAAAATGTTAACCAATCACACACTGGTCTGTATTCAATTAATTCAATTAACAATTGCTGCAGGGACATGATCAAATATTCTAAAAATTTAAATAAAATTTTTAAACAAAATCACAGCAAAATCAGCTATATTACTATATCATCATTTATAAAATTTTATACATATAGCCTATTGTAGACTACATTTCAAGATGTGTATGCATGAAATTAGAAGTTATATGTGACACATTTTCACATATAATAGCAAATATATCTCTAATTTTGACTGCATAATAGATATAATTCCTTCATGCAGGTAGTTTGCTACCACTGGAAAAAAAGCGGGGAGGCTGTCTGCTCCTTCCCGCTGATAGACCAGCATGAAATAAACCAGCGAAAAATGAAATTAGTAATGAGTCAAAGTAAAGTAAAGGCCCCATTGTCAAGGAGAGCCAGAAATAGTGTCCTTAGCAACATGACTTAAAACATTAAGTGGCAGCCAATTACCTCAGGAGAGTATTTGAGTCATCGGCCAGCGTTCTAATGAGGGCAATTCTGAGAAGGACTGTGGAACCGGGGACTTCCGGTAACACGCTGCCGCGCGAGGCTCGGCTAACAGACTTTAGTTCCCAGAACATTCCGGGAGAATTACAAATAGACTCTCTCCGGCAAATACATTTGTCCAGATTTCTGACTGTCCCTTGAACGTTCTCCCATTTACCTGAAGTCACATTTGTAGGAGAGGTTACGCGGTGCAACAGTCTACCCTGCACTCCATGGCCCCTTCGTTTACAATAAGGCGGCGCGGGAAGAGGAAAAGGAAAGCCTTGGTAAAAATGTGTCATAAAAAAGGCTAGGACAGATCACAATGCAGCAGAACTGAACACAACGGCGGGCCAGGCTACGAATGCTAATGCACGCTCATTATTATTTGTTTTTTAAAGTCTGTGAAGCACAAGAACATCTGCCCATTAGCGCAGGTCTGGACCAAGGCACTGGGAGACTCATCGCAATCGAGTTTTATTTTGAATAATGTATTCAACGTTTTATTTATTTATTAATGTTTTGGACAGTTTTTTTTCTCCCCAATTTAGAATAGCCAAATGCGAGCCTAGAGCTTCTAATGTGCTGCCCACACTTCATTTGAATTATGTACACTCCATTGATGTAGCAGTGGCACCCCGCAAGCCAGTCAATTTTCAACACCTCAGGCCACGCAGTACCACAGGAGAGCTGGCACGGAAATGTGTCTCACTAGTAACCTGTGGCGACACTGGTCTGCGGATGTTGTTACACTGCGAAAACCAAATCTTAACAAGTATTTTAATCTTATTTTTAGACTTTAGAATCTAATTTCTGTAACTTTTTTCATAAGAAAAGAAAAGAAAGATTCCCAATGGGGTGAGACTCATTTCAAGATTTGCCAGTGGGGTAAGATAATTTTATTGGTCAAGCAAAAAGTAACTTAAAACAAGCTAATATTTTCCACTTTAGAGAAAAAAAAAAAGATTTTAAGTCTCATTACAAGACTAAAACACTTGTTAAGACAGACATTTTTTGCAGTGTAGCCAGGTGTGGCACCTTTGTTCATATGAAACGGTTGAACACAGTTATGTTTCTCCTACACTACTACACGACCTATTTACTTGATAATGTAGTGTTTTTTATAGCTTAGCTAACACCCCTTAGCCAGATCATGTAAGACAGAATGCATTTTGCACACCACCCCGTCACGCTGCAGTAGAGCCTCTCCTGGGATTCAAATTCGCAACCTCTGGCCTACACTCCCATTTCCCCAAACACCACACTGCAGTGCTGGCAGGTATTTGAGAGAGGCCTGTCCCACAGTCAGTCTAATCTCAGCATGTCATTGCGTTTCTGTGAGCGGGCTTAAGAGAGGGAGACGTTTCGGCAAAAAACTGGCAATTCAATCAGCCGCAGACAGCGCGAGTAGCACTTTATCTTCTTAATTAAGTGGGCACGAACAGCGCGGCAGGCTCCGGACACGGCGCTCGCTGAATTAAGGCTAAGATTCTTATTTACGGGCTGACACCACAGCCCCGGACGGGAAGCCCGTCAGGGGCCTCAATCGATAGCAGAACCATGGAGTGGCAGGATGGAGTAGATTAATCACACCAAACGTGCTTCTCCTGAAACCCTGCCTCGCTGAAAACCACCATCTCCGCCTCTGCTTCAAAAACAAGGCACCGTAGAGATCGGCCTGATTCAGTCCGCCAGGTTAGTAGCTGGTGCAAAGGC
Source organism: Synaphobranchus kaupii (assembly GCA_029718625.1). Classification (NCBI taxonomy): domain Eukaryota; kingdom Metazoa; phylum Chordata; class Actinopteri; order Anguilliformes; family Synaphobranchidae; genus Synaphobranchus; species Synaphobranchus kaupii. The sequence goes on from CM056394.1 coordinate 16,951,447, forward strand.
ATCCATTTTACGTTGTGTTAGTAGTTTTCTGTAACTACTAACGCACATTTTCTGTCAGAAATGACATTTGAATACCCATCACTGGTAAGAACGTATTAGAAAAGAAAACATCTTGGATGACTCCCCGATTCTCAAAATCTCAAAAATAATGTTTTATATTTGCACCAAAATGAGGCAGAACATTTACTAGATAGCTCAAATTCACTTGCACTGTTTAATGAGGGACTCACTCGTACCACTTAGGCTGAAAACAATCACATTTCCCCTGGTGCCATGTAGACAGATCCAGTCATCCTCATTCCCCGACTGACTAAACACTAGAACGTGATCCTGCACTGATGGTGTAAGGATGAATGGGTCCGCAATCGCTTCTACAGAATATATATATTGCATTACATTACATTACAGGCATTTAGCAGACGCTCTTATCCAGAGCGACTTACACAACTATTTAGCATTTTTTACATATTATCCATTTATACAGCTGGATATATACTGAAGCGATTCAGGTTAAGTACCTTGCTCAAGGGCACAACGGCAGTGTCCTACCTGGGAATCGAACCTGCAACTTTTCGGTTACAAGGCCAGTTCCTTAACCATTATACTACACTGCCATATATATATATATGGCGGATATAATTGCTTGTGTTTCTCCCTGCTTTCATCCCCGTCTAATTTCATCAGATGATTGCGGGGGTTCCACAGGCCACGCGCTCCGACAGGTACCGCGTTAGCGTCTCCGTGGAAACGGGCTCCCGCCGCGGTGCGAGTTCACTGTACACGGCACGCGGACGCCGTTGGCTAAGACAGCTCCTTGAGACAGCCAGACCGATAAACACGCCTTGGAGGTACACCCCGCTGCGTGCTTAGCAGACAGCTTTATCTAAACTGACTCGCCAGGCCCGTGTTCTACAGGTTATTCCTTCCTACAGCTGGCCGTTGAGGGATTCAGGTTGACTCGCTCGCTCAAGGGTACACTTTCTGTTGCCAAACCTGGGGAAGTGAACCTGGAACCTCTTCGAATTTAAAGTCCAGTTCCTTAACTACCCACCAAACACCACTGGCACGGATCTCTCCGTCTGACCTCCGTGACCTCAGATCTCCGAGGCTTGTGTTTCAGTACACTCGACTGCAGCGGAGGGCATTTTGGCACAACTCCTGAGCAACTGCCAGGCAGGCAGGAGCCAAAATGTCACCCTTTGTCCCTCAGTGAACTTCCAATCGCTCTTTCACTAGTGCACTATTTCTGAAGGCAGAAGGAAAAGAATCATCCAGAGCTCCTTCGGCTGCCGCTGCATTGCTGCAAAGGGAACGCGGGCCTCGGCTCTCCGGCACACATCAGGTGACGCAGCTGCACTGGCAGATTGCAGGTGCCTGATGATCGGCCGGCGGAGTTGATTGGCTGTTGACCAATGAGGCCACTTGATAGCTTTCGTCTCCGCGGATTACACACTACCCCGCAGGACCCTTGGGCTGTAGTCGGCACCAGAGTGGTCCAAAGACAACCCGGACCATATGGCGTGTTCCTGCTCTGCACACGAGCGTCTGACTGGGTTGCTGCACTCAAAATGTTCAACGAGCATTTGTAGTGTGAGCTTTAGGTCTTTATCATTCACACGTGGCTGTCAGCTACCCCCTGGCAGGTGGAAAGTCATGAACAAAATTAGTCTTGCGTCGGCTGGTTTGCTGGCACCGCTCGCCAAATCTACCTCAGCTACTATGATATGCTTTCTTAATGTGGACATCCAGCGCAAGACATGTTAAGGTCTGTTTGATGCTTGGCTCAGACTGGCCTAGTAAATAGCAATTTAATTAATCAGGTATTTGCTTAGCGGACACAGATATGGTCTTTTGATGTGAAGTGAAAAATGCAACTTTACATTACTTGACACATTTGCATATTTGTGCTTTGTTTGTACAGGATAACATGCAGATTGGATGTTTACATTTTACCCATTTACACGACCGGATACTAACTCAAGCACCCCAGCTGCTTCCATTGCCCACAAAGGAAATGTTAAAACTTGACAAAGCAATCCTTCTTGCTACTACAAGAGCTCAGTTATGGCGCCCGATGCACTTGCAAAAACCTGCTGCGAGAGGAAGCTGCCGTAACGTATGGGGAGGAGAGATATTTCCCCGGAGACCACTATTGTGTGTGTTCAGGAGTGACCCGCCACGCTAACTTCTGACAGCCTCCGGATGCACTTTTACGGCTTCTGTGTGTGTTCTTGGTATTCGTTTGTTGCTTCTTTACAGCCCGTCACCTCTGGCCCTCTGCTGTAGCTCTCCTGCCACCCCCACACCCCCCTCCACCCCCCCCCCCCCCCACCTTCCCTCCAGACACACCAATCAACTTCCTGAACTTTATCACTATTGATTTGTGGCGGAAGAAGAGGAGGAAGACAGTGTTTATTTTCTCAAGGTCTTATTTTTTTGCCATCTGAGAGGGGGGGGGGGGGTGGTCTGCGAGGGCCATGGCGGACGTGGCGGCCGCGCGGAGGGCCCCCGTTCCTTCAGCCCAAATGTAATCTGACACTCTCGGTTACCCTCCCCGGGCGGAGAGAAAGGGAGGAGAGCCGAAA
>CM056394.1:16959031-16969031 GCA_029718625.1 Synaphobranchus kaupii
GAGAAACCGTATTTCATTAAATATAATTTCACTATAATTCAATTCAGTTCAATTTAATGTTATTTGCACGGTGCTTTTTTACAGAGGCACTGTCACAAAGGCGCTTTGCAGTGGAAACGGAAAGAAAATTGGGCAAAAACGAGACCTGAACCCCCAAAAACGAGCAATTGATGAAGAAAAAAAAAAAACTCCCCAGTGGGAAGAAAAACACTCAAACGGTGGCGAGAGAAAACTCCCCAGTGGAAAGCAATCTAAGGAAGAACCCATCTATAGAGGGGGAGCCCATCCTCTGCTGGCCGGCCTGGCGTAATAGTTAAGCCAGAATGAATGGTAACAGAAATGAAAAGAGGGATCTATTAGAAATAATAATGAAATGGGATGGGCAGGTTAGAGTCAGAGGTATTAAACCACCTGGTAAACTAGACAGTCCAGCATGGACAACATTACAATGCATTAAGCATCGTACAGATGTAATTCTGCCCATATAGACTAATCCCTTTCCAATACAACTAGAATTATACAGGTTTACCCCAAAACGGGCACTCCAAAATGATCTCACTGAATGACCACGCCACGAAGGAATGAACACGGACACAAGCTGTTCACATATTCTTCCATTTCACGAAGCCAACGGAACTGCAGACCCATACTGTGCACATTATACTGTTCATAAACAACGAACGTTTTTCACTGCACAGCTAATTAATCACAGAACGCTTGTCATCGTGAAAATGAGATTATAAAAGTTTCTGTTGCGATGAGTTATGTTGTGCTTGTTGGTGTTCAGCCGCAACAGGCGGACCACAGTTTCAAGACTTTAACAAAAAAAGTTGACGACTGTGTTTATTTGCAGATTAACATATTTTATTAAGGGGAGAATTATGGGTATTGAAAATACTGGAGAGAACAAAACGTTCCGCCCCACATGACCCAAAGCAAGACTGGTAATTAAACTACAATTTCAATAAGCATGCACACACAGCTTAATCATTTTTTATCTTTCTCACACTCTTTCTTTTAGGAAAGAGTCAAAATCTAAATACCATTTGCTTAGAGTTTAAGGCGAGAGAAAAAAATTCATTTGTCTTAACATGTACTTATGTTTGTCTTCAAAGATGGCCTTTGCGAATCAGTCGTCACGTGGTTGTTATTCTGTTAATCATTTTTACTGTCAACAGAAAATTGAATATGCAACATAACATGTGCAAAAGAATTCTGTGGCATTAAACGTGAACTGCTGTATACTATTAAATAAGTGCAAAAGCAAGCAACTTTTATAAAAAGGGAGTCAATATAGTAAATATTATGGCTAAAGTATAGTAGTAGTAATAATAATAATAATAATAAAAATACATATTATTATTATTATCATCATCACCAAAATTCTCGGAGATAATCGCTGCCTGGACGAGCTGGAATCACGGTCAGGCTTGGAGGAGTCGCGCCCTGAATAAGGACGTGGCGACCTCCGTCTACTACCGGCTGACGGGGTTGTGCAGCGGTGATTCTCTAGCGGTTGCTACACGGGGGGAATTGAATTAGAATAGGGGTTCAATTGGCTACTAAATTGGGAGAAAATGGGAAAAATGGGAAAAATGAGAAATAATTTTAAAAAAATAATAATAACAAGTGTAGACTATATCGTGAGAGGAATTCCACTGAAAAACATGTTTTACACCTTGAATAGTCTGAAGATAAATAATAGTCAGAACCAGTAACAGGTCAGGTTGAGGCTAAATGTTAATGCACTGGTTTCGTTTCTGGGTCCGAGCGTATGTTGTTTATACTCATCCGAGGGTTTAAATGCTTTTAATTCTTGGCACTGGCTTCATTTGACCATTTGAACTTGCGAAGTGTAAAAGTATTTTGGCAGAGAGAAGCACTGAAAAAAAATCCAACTTTCTTCAATTTGTTGCTCAGCGGTAAGAGCAAAGTTAAGGCATCTGTTAAAACATGCCGTTTGCCGGTAAGCCCGGCACCATTGAATGCGAGTACATTCTGAGAACATGCATCAACAGCAGGAGGCAGATGGGGGTGTTCTAATTACAAGCAAGTTTGTGAGAGTTGTTTACAATTAAGTTGAGAACATCATTATTTACAGACCATGAAAATAAGGGCAAGGTAGCCGTTATGAAACCAAATGAAAACTCTTATTTCCCCATAAAAAGCCAAACAGTAACTCATTAGGTGTGGATGTGAAACCACACCTTTTGTTATTCACCGTACTTAGTATTATTCCGCCACTTTTTGAGAACCTATTTCCTCCTACACCATTCACACCATCAACACCATTCATAACTCATATTATACCTTTATACACCCTCCAGGTTGCTATTACTTTTTACCTTTATACCATATACACTTTTTCAAATAATTGACCTTTTATCGCCAAAAAAATTAATGGGAGTCAATGGGCACATTTTGAAAACTGATGCAATAGAATGTGGATGCTATAACATATTGCACTGCTTATGACATCACAATGCCTTCCTCTACAACACTGTTATGACCTAACAATACTATCCCAGATGATTAACATGACCTTTTTGTGCTTTCATCTCAATTCATTACTTCTTTGTATCACTTCCAAGTTCTTTAGACTACTTACCACAAAATACATCACCATATTTTAACACTTTCACGTTGTTTAAATCCCTTTATACCGCATTACCACTTCATACCATTTACACCTTTTATTTACCACCTCACACTATACCATATAACCATCTTTTTATACTTTCTATTTTCAGAAATTTATATCACTGTGAAGCAACCACACTACTTTCTTGAGGAATTGTATCATATAATCCATTGATAACATTGCTAAAAAATTTTTTGATAACATACATTTTTCTGATAACATTTTTTTCTGCAGATTTAATCACTCAACGTCACGTCGGTCATAATTCATATGAAAAATTGTATATTATTATTATTATTATTATTATTATTATTATTATATGGATCAGAGATAAATTAAACCATATTTATGATCACTTAAGGCACAGATAAAATGACAGTTGAACTGTAGTTAATGCAATACTGAAGAGATCTCTTCTAAATGCACAGTGACCCCAGTGCACTCAATCATGCCCTCCCGTACCTACATTTTCCACAGCTGAGTTGCCATGACGATTCCGGCGAGTACGCTCAGGAGTGGAAATGCAAATGAAAGACACGTTGCCCTGGCTCAAGAGTCTGACAGGCTACAGTAGATCTAAATAACAAATTACCTCTGGAAGACCTCATTTTATGGTTTATGCATATATAAGCATACAACCATAAAATGTGATCTTCCAAAACATATAAACTCATACGGTATAGAGAGAGAGAGAAAGTGAGAGGTAGAGAGAGAGCGAGAGAGAGAGAGAGAGGCAGAGAGAGAGAAGCAGAGAGAGAGAGAGGCAGAGAGAGAAGCAGAGAGAGGCAGAGAGAGAGGCAGAGAGAGAGAGAAAGAGGCAGAGAGAGAAGCAGAGAGAGGCAGAGAGAGAGAGAGAGGCAGAGAGAGAGAAGCAGAGAGAGAGAGGCAGAGAGAGAGAGAGAGAGAGGCAGAGAGAGAGAGAGAGAGAGAGAGAGAGGCAGAGAGAGAGAAGCAGAGAGAGAGAGGCAGAGAGAGAAGCAGAGAGAGGCAGAGAGAGAGAGAGAGAGAGAGAGAAAGAGGCAGAGAGAGAAGCAGAGAGAGAGGCAGAGAGAGCGAGAGAGGCAGAGAGAGAGGCAGAGAGAGAGAAAGAGGCAGAGAGAGAAGCAGAGAGAGAGAGAGGCAGAGAGAGAGAGAGGCAGAGAGAGAGAGAAAGAGGCAAAGAGAGAGGCAGAGAGAGAGAAAGAGGCAGAGAGAGAAGCAGAGAGAGAGAGAGGCAGAGAGAGAGAGAGAGAGAGAGGCAGAGAGAGAGAGAAAGAGGCAGAGAGAGAGGCAGAGAGAGAGAAGCAGAGAGAGAGAAAGAGGCAGAGAGAGAAGCAGAGAGAGAGAGAGGCAGAGAGAGAGAGAGAGAGGCAGAGAGAGAGAAAGAGGCAGAGAGAGAAGCAGAGAGAGAGAGAGGCAGAGAGAGAGAAGCAGAGAGAGAGAGGCAGAGAGAGAAGCAGAGAGAGGCAGAAAGAGAGAGAGAGAGAGAGAGGGAGGCAGAGAGAGAGGCAGAGAGAGAGAGAAGCAGAGAGAGAGAGAGGCAGAGAGAGCGAGAGCACATTTGATATTTGATACGATGTAGTCCTGATTTTCCACAGTATTTCTCTTAGAGTCGGAGACGATGCTAATCTGAGCGCTTCAGGCTTCAGGCTCAGAGCGACTGCTGTCTGGGGTCAGAACAGTGACGGCGAATCTGCCCGTCACAAATTTCCACACAGAGCGGCGGTGCGGGCACCGAGCGACGCCATGGTTACCAATCAGGCCGCCCGTTGCTTCGGCTAGCCGCTGACGCCATCCCGGGCAACAGGGGCCGAGGCTCAAAATCGGCGGGGATCTGAAGGGAAGCCGGTGACTCAACCGATCCTATCGTTCATTTGCTGCGGAACGAATTTGCCTCGCTTTTGTCCGCGCGTCAAAGCGTTTTATAAAAGCGACCGTTTTGGCTTTGTGTTTCTAATTAATGGCACGTTTGTTGACTCGTGCCAGGACATTAAACCGGTGATTTGCTTCTCATTCATTTTCCCTCCAATCTGTTTGAACAGTATCCCATCTGACACCTGTGACACAGAAACAATTCTTGTGGATATGAGGATTTAACATACAGCGAGTCCAAGGATGTGAGGTACTAGCGCCATGAAAATGGTTGGGGGGCGAGGCCCCTTTTTCTTCCAAGTTCTAATTTTAGACCCGCATCTTAGTCACTCAGATAACACCAGCCAGCCAGCACGTAGAACCACAGCCGGAAATGAAAACACTGAACCAGCATTAAGAGATTTTGTGGCACAATTTTATAATGTCAATTTCAACGTGTCTTTCAAATGTTGGCCCTTTACTCATAGCTCAGAATAGGTTGAGGTGAAGTCTACCAATAGCCCTGGCATTAGCTTGTCTCACACACAGTGTTAGCCAAGAGCACACTCTAATGGCTGTATTAATTTAACTAAAACAGAGTTAATATGAGTCTAAAAGGGATAAATTGTTGTCGGGGTCATAGTTGATTTAATGCTGAACATTTTACCGTGCGGTTTTTCCAGCATATTTCTAGGCTGCATTGCATTTGTTTCTCATGGGGCTGTAGAGGTAAGCACAAACTGATCGATATTACCGCGCTGCTAAAATGCAAAAAATTTTCATAAATAGGAGGTAGTGGCACAGATCAGTAGTCAGGGAGCTGAATTTGCAACCATAAGGTCATAGGTCATAGACCCCCATTGAGCCCCTGAGTAAGCCGCTTTATATTTACAGAGCAGAATTTAGCCGAGCAATTTACACAGATTATGTATCTTGTATATATAAAAATAACATTGATACAGCTGGATATTTTAATGAAGCAATTACGGTAGAGTACCTTGCTCAAGGGTACAACTGCAGCGTAGTACGCTGCCCCCTCTGCATTCAGCATGCCCATTTGTATTAATGGGAAAGATGGAAGCTGTAAGTCACCCTGGCTATGGGCATCTGCTATGCAAAGTTAATCATGAGAAGAAAAAAAAAGAGAAACAACCTTACATGTGCTGTTTTATGGGGGGAGAGAAAGTGCCTAATCTGTGTAGGAAGTCTGCTTCACCTGCTGGATATAGCAAGAATTAACAGGCTATGACAAAGCACAAGCAAGCCCTCTTGGTGGGGAGTGGACCGTTTCAAGCAATTATCCCTCCGCGCTTGGTCACGTGACTGCAAGGGCCATCGTGCGTGCAAAATATCTGGAAATGTCTCCCTCTCTCGCCTCAAATTGCCAGGCAAACAGTTCTGGGGGAGCCTCCATTTTGGCTCCAATAAAATCGCCGGTTTCCTAAGCAGCTAAGCCAGCAGAGCACGCCGCAGGTGGATTTACACCAGCAAGCACGCCTTCAGACAGAAGCAAGCAAAGGATTTCCCACAGTGAAAAAAATCTGAACATTCGATGAGCCACCGTGCAACACAGATGATTACTGACAAGCATAGAAAATCTCTTCATGAATACACGCGGGTGTTAGACTTCAGACATCAACATCACGGAGGTGTGAGTGGTTCACATTTTCAGGACTCTTAGCCTCTTGTTTTATTCGGTGCGAGGGAAGGATGGGTTGATGGGTTGGAAGCACAGAAAGAATTCACATAGAAAGCCCACTTTAAACGTATCTTCAATTTAACACCCTCCATTACTGTCCCTTTTTAAATTTATATATCCTCACACAGAGACATTCTACACTTTTCAGTTGAACAGTGGAGCGGTTTCTGTATCGTACATCTAAATATATGTGATCAATTTCATTTTATGCATTGTACAATAAACCGGTATTTACAATGTATCAACAAAACTGCCAGGGTGTCTTGGACTACAAATTGATTCTGCACCTCAGTGACACTACCACAAATAAAATTCACAGTAATATATGCTTATACGTTATGAGTATGTTGTTGACATTGGCAATAATATCTGTAATCCTCGAGTGTCAAACAGTGGCTGTGTCCGAATCAGCACCCTTCCATACTATTAGGTAGGCTTATTGAGTAGACAACAAGGGTGGAAAAGTTGTTAGGTAGGCCAAAATAATTCTCTATACTTTAAACCCCCGTATGATACACTTAATTCCGGGGGTTTCTCTGAGTACATTTAGGAGCTCACTTTTCAAGAAGTACACGTACATTTTGGCCACAAAAAAAATGAGGCGCAGCTTCGCTGACGTTTCCCTTCAAATACGACAAAAACAACACGTGATATGCCTGCGCAAGGGTGGGCACAGGGTTGCCAGGTCTTGCAAGAGTTTCCAACCAAATGGCGACTCAAAACTAGCCCAAAATATATTTTTAACCGAAACCAATGTATTTTAAATATAAATCATCATATTTTAACTTTTTAAAATAAGTGTGTGCTTTGCGACTTTTCATTTTTACCCGTGACTGTAGCTCAATTTAGTAGCCCAATTTAGCTGTAAAACCGTAGACATGGCAACACTGGAGGGACGTCTTACGACCTGCTTACGACACTTCCACAGTACGGTTGGAAAATAGTATGGCGGATATTTTTTGCGGACTGGACGTCGCGCGCTACACAGTGCACTTTAAACAGCACACTTCTGCCAGTGTGCTGTACACAGGAGACACAGGGCTCTGATTCGGAAACAGCCAGTGTTGAGTTTTACACTAAAGATAACACTCAAATGTTTCTACAGATTACAGTACATGGAGGATGTTTTAAGTAACAAATCTAATAACTAAGGCCTGAAATGGTTGACTGAATGGGCTCAGGTAATCCATTCTACCTATTGCAGCATAAAAAACAACATTTTCCAGAGTGTATTCCATTTTCCTGAGTGTTTCATGATAAATTCTGTAACTTCAGAACATGATAGATGGAAATATGATTCACACTGAGCAAATGAATATTGTGAAATGACAATGAATTATGTGAAATAATAATGTGATAATGGAACAAGGACGCATGATGGTGAGTTCTGCACCACCTGTTATCTACTCGGAACATCCACCAATCTCCAAAAACACCTGAAATTGCATCTATTTCCACAAGCACTGCAGCTTCCAATCTTACAAGCACCATCTAATTCCACAATTCCACACACCCAAACGTCCGCATAATTCCACAAGCACCCGACCACCGTCTATTCTCACACATGAGTAAACTTCCATCTAATTCCACAGACACACCTGAACATCCAACTTAAAAAAAAAACCAAGGATCGTAGTGATTGTATTGTAGAGCAGCTCTTTACAGGCTCTGTCACTGAAAGATCTGCGGTTCATACGGCAAGGCATTTCAGTGAGCAACGCTGCTGGTCCTTAACGCACGCTGAGGCTTATGGGTAACAATGCCAAAATTAAGACAATTAATCACAAACACTTTCCCTAGATAGATACATATAAATGCATCTCCATTACTAGACATTAAAGTGCTTGAAAGTGATGAAACAGGGCTCAAGATTAAGGCGGAGCGCTTCAGAATTAAAGAGAGGCACTCAATTGCAAAGACCTTCCTCCTGCGAAAGGCAGAAGGCCGTTTATGTTACTGACACCTGGACCGACTCCAGTCGCAGACGCTGCAACGCACCTGTCCGTAATGCACCGGTCCATCTTTCCAATAAAGCACTGCTAAGAACCGCGACGACATGCTAAATCCGTCTACAATGCAATCACTCGAGACAGCAGTTCAGAAGAGAGGCAAGCGCTCCAACATGCGCTGAGTTGACTAGCAACAGTGGGGGGAAAAAAAATAAAAAATCAGAATAGAATGTAAAAAATAAATGTTTGATTACTTTGTCATTCTGTTCTCGGCTTGATTTTGATTCCAGACAAGGAATTCAGGGTCGTACCTATCGAGAGACAGGCAGAAAGAAAAAGGTACGTGTCTCGCATGAAGGAGATTGACATTAAAATAAATACTTTTTGATAATATTATAGATAGTTATTTTCCTGCTCTTATTACACTTGATTTTGGACATGCATTATGGACTGAAATCTGCGGGTGCGATAAAATATAAATGAACATGTAATTAATGTGATCTATGAATTAACCAATCAATGATTCATCAATTAATCATATATAATTAACCGTGCAGGTTGTGAAATATGGAGCAGCCAGGAGATTTAAAGCAGAATGGGTTGCTCTGCGACTGTACAGAGGGGTCCCTCAGTTTGCTGTGTTAATTGCAGGTTTTGCCTCATTAACATGCTTACAGCACAACACCTAGCTGACTGAACACCACTGGATGCCAACGTGAGCAAAAATGTGCAGGAAGCAATGTTGATAAAAGGAAACAGAACACATGACGACACGGAGGAGAAAAGAAAGAAAATGCCATTCTCACGGGTGCTTCAACACAGGTCAGCACAGGCTTGGGATGCACAAGACATGCATGCTAATATTGCGCTGCTCTTGTACACAGGTATAAATCTGTTGTGTGTAAAAGAAATATACACATGCTATATTATGAAAACCTTGTCAGGAATCAAATAGATTTGCTCAGTTCAAGTGAATCTACTGGATTACTGACTAGGATGATATTGTATAGGAAAAACAGAATTTTTTTCTTTTAAAAAAAAATAAATTCTGCCAAAATGTTAAATGTTAAGACACTGAAGAGCTTACATTTAACATATAAAAGTATTAAAAGTATAACGTATTTAATTATACTTCAGTGTGTCAAAACGCCTTATTTAAAGGGATAGTTCAGTTTTTAAAAATATTATTTCAGTTTTAGGCCCTGATTTACTAAGACCTTTAGTATGTGCAAACCCTTTTAACACACGCAAAACTAATAACACAACCAATGATTGGTGCAAAACAAATACCATGACCAATCATTGGTCATGTTATTGGTTTTGTTTGTCACTAAAAGATTTCGCACATACTAAAGGTCTTAGTAAATCAGGCCCTTGGTGGATGTATTCGATTTGCAAGATTGGCATTAGTCTTTATGTGCAATGAAGGATATTTTAGGTATTTTCATATGTTGATGACCTGCTGGCTTTACAATGGCTGGTATGGGGGCAATCGCAGGTTTGAGGTTTAAAGCAAAAAAATGAATACTTCATGTAACTCCAAAACAACTTGGACAATGATATTATGCCTCCAGCGGTTATACATATGAGCAGAGATATTTCACAGCATTTACTCATAATTATAAACGTAAACATCAGTTCTTATATTGTGCTTCTTTCCTTCTCATTTCAGGGACTTGAAAACCTTATTTATTTGAGTATGTATTTGAGGGTGAGGCCTTGCAAAAGACAGAGGCTGTAAGGTTGAAGAGGGAATATATATTGGCAAGCTGACATTCTGTTGGAGGACAACAAACCACATTTTCAATAGACCTGGGTTGTCTAAAGGTAGTTTGCAACAGTCGTTTATCATTTTTGGAATTTCACTGGCACAAACTTGCT